>JAUMGZ010093557.1:0-17925 GCA_032359645.1 Pododesmus macrochisma
AAATGGGTAGCTATATATACATAGTTTAACGTCTTCAGTGTACCAAAGTGGCCATTAGAAAACGGTTTTTCTACCTGGCCAGGTTCAAAGTGTATGTATATCAATCATACACGACGTGTATATGTATATAGCCCGGGTAACGGACATCTACCGGACATTTTATGACAAACGTTCGTTATCCTCTGGTCGTGTGATTGTCATCACGGAAATATAAGATTTAGTCATTTTATGTATCTGAATAGGATGTACCGTCTTAAAATTGAAGTAAAAAAAGATGTTTTGACATAATTAACAACATATATTACCACGATCGTATTGACGTTCCCTAACATCATTCACATTGCACATTATATTTAGTTTAAATGTTACTCATGCGTCCGATTTAACATCTAGTAAAACATACCCAGTCAAATCATTTACATATACAATTACAACATATAATTATATAATTACTATTGATTGTGTACATATGTGTATGAATTAATATCGCGTTACGTTAGAAACTGAGTTTTAAATTAAGTATCGTTAAGCGTTTATCGTTTAGCGTTTACCGTTCCAGCGTTTCATTTGGAAATTTATCGTCATCGTTTGGAAAAGATTTAAGCGTTTAGCGTTTAACGTTTAGCATTTAGCGTTTATCGTTAACCATTTGGCGAGCGTTGCATCAGCATTTCGCCAGCGTTTCATCAGCGTTTCGTCAGCGTTTCGCCAGCGTTTAACCAGCGTTTAGGTAGCGTTTAATTAGCGTTTAGAAACGCTGGTAGTGGACAAACTAAATGTTTCAAGGTCTGTATTGTGACATCAAAAAGATTTCCTTGAGCATTACTTCCTCGTCTCTTTATCATTTACTTTACCTGTCTCATTGAACAAGTAGTTGTTCCCTTAAATCCTATCTTTCAACTTCTTTTGACCTTCTTATTTCACCTTATGCAAATATGTATATAAATTGTGTGTCATTATATCATAAATTAATTATGTGTTATTAATATGCCATCTTGATTTATATGTATGTTTTTAGTTTATGTTAAGGAGAAGGCTTTGATAATGTTGTTTCAAGTTATGCCCAATCCTTTTGTTTGAATGACTATAAAATATGTTTAAACTACAAAAAAAAATGGTGACGTCATCATGACGTCCAATGGCGTCAAAATTAAAAAAATAACTATCATTATAGCTCTTGCAAACTAAGTATATTTCTACACTTAATACAGTTTAAAAAAAACCACCACACAATTTGTTGGGTATTTTTGGGCCAAAATCTTGCTTTTATGCAACTTATCCTTTGATAGTCTGCAAAAATAGCAAAAAATAAAAAATAACTTGTTCTGAAATTTATATTTTATTAATATTGATTTTAAATAAAAACTTACTTTCTAGTTTGCAAAATAAGAGATGTGAACACATAATTTGTTCTTCGTAGAGACATTCAGGAAAATTCCAATTTCAGCTAATTTCAAACGCACTACATTCGAGTGGCTATATAAGAAAAAGAAGTGTGGCAACATATAAATATGCTTGATGTAAATGTCTTTCTAAATACCAACAATCGGGAAAAGTTTGATTATAAAAATATTTAGGTTATGTTTAAAGTTCATTCTTAAAGCATTAAATGTTTCGTAATTTTTAAAGTCCTTTATATGATAACTAAACCAAATGCGGTTATTTCAAGTCTTTGAAGTGTTGGCATTTGATATATTATATTCTTTAAAAGATATGGATGTACTTAAATCTTTATAAGATCACAATTCATAACACAATGTGGAACATAAGACATCGCACTGTCAGCTTTCTTATTCCTGATTTTTCTTGATGCTGAAATAGCTGTAAAACTATTGTTTTACTTTTCCTAAGCACAATAGAAAGTATTGAAAAAAAAACTCATAACATGAAAATTTGTTTCTCCTCAAATATTAAATTTCGTCACAAAAGACATGCTCTCCTCTGTGAAACTAGTGCAGCTACATGTATATACATATGTTTCCATGAAGCTTTTAAACCGATACCGTTCCGTTTCTGGATTTTGATGTGGTGTAGATATTTATGTTGGATAAGATTTTTTTTACCAATCAAGGGCCAACTGTTGGCATCGACTTACATGTATAAAGGTATGGTTCGAACAGTAAACAACAGATTATAACAAAAACAATTGCAACAATTTAGGAGAATCAATGGCTTATAAATATCAAATATTACAGCATGTTGTCATCAGTTCACACAGGGAAGGTATAGATCGTTGTTTATTATAATTGTTAACTTTTTATTTTACGTAGGACTATGTTCCACTAGACAGCAGTGGAATGTAACCACAGCCGAATGAAAAGTTAGAACGGCCGAATAAAAAGTTAGCACGGCTAAATGAAAATTTAGGGACAGCCAAATGACAAGTGATACGTTGGTGCAGCTGAATAACCAGTTAGAACTGCCGAATGACCAGTTAGCACTACGGAATGACAAGTTAGTACAGCTGAATCACCAGTTATCATTGCTGAATGAGAAGTAATAACAGCCAAAACTACGAACAGCCCGCATAACTAGTTAAAACTGCCAAATGAAAGTAACCACCAAACTAATGACTTGAAAGTTCCAGTTTTCAAAAAAAAGTTATAAAAATCACTACTACGTTGTCATGGTTTGTTAGGATGCACAAAACAATAGTTATATTGTTTTGGAGAAAGACAATAGTTTTCTCAGTTCTAGTATTTGACCCTGTTTTCTATTGAATGATAAACACACAAATTAAAAGATATATAATTTTTTAAAAACGTTTTTAGTTTTAAGTCGACAGTACCAGCAGTTCAAACAAAAGTAAAGACTGAACTTTTTGAAATCGTTTTTGTTAAACTTGTTTAAGTATCACACCGAGGTTGCCCTTGCAATTGAAATTCATTGTTGCCGCTCTTTAACCACGTGACCGGTGCCATACAAGGAAATCCCTTTTTAAACCAAAATAAATTGACTGTCCATAACAATTGCCAAAAACTGTCACTGTATTCGTGTTTATAGGAATTGCTAATTTTGTTCTCAGATTTTATCACAATAAATATTTTTGTGGTGGCCGAAATGGCAGGTATATCTATAAGGTGTCAGAAAATAAAAGAACATGGTCAATAATAGCCACCGATCTGTACAAAAATTGACTTGGAATAGCCGTGGTGCGTATGCGATCTATATTTTCGTTCGTAAATCTCGTAAAAAGTAAAAAACAGTATAAAAAAGTAAACATAACGAGAGATATTGACAAACAATACAAACAATAACTGCGTCAAACAATGAACCACCTGGATGCAATTAATTAAATCGACATTACAATCATCAAGACTAGTATTCCATGCAGACCTAATTAGGACGGTCACCCAGCACAAAACAAAATCAAAACTTAAGATAGTGTCACAGATTTAGCAAGAAGTAAAAAGATCAACAGAACAACAGTTATTGACAAACAAACAATAGCTTCATCACAGAGTCATAAAATTAGATAACGATACACCTTAGGTGGCCGAATATACCCTCCACCACTTTTTCAGCAACATAAAGAAGACATAATATTTCATACCTTAAAATACATAAGCTCTACCGCTTAGGTAAACAACACAAATGCAATCACCTTCTCAGGTTAAATTGCGCACTATTGCTTTCAATTTAATCACGAAGACAGCATAACACAGCCGACAAAGCATGTCGGTAACTTGTGTTATGCACCGTGCAGCCCTCAAACTTATCATATTTTGATTCCATTTATATCGGTTAATCATTAAGGAACAAATGACAAGGAAATAATAAATCGAAAAACCAAGACGATATTCTAAGATATGCTACACCATGGACATTGACAAACAATAAGAAACGTTGGACGCACACAGAAAAATTAACCAAATATACATTTATTAACTAAAAATGTAAACATCACGAGCTTCTATTAAAAAGGAAGTATGTACAAAGTATGATCACAATGGTATTTACATGTTTGGTGCCAAGAAACAAATTAACAGACAGCGGAAACAATTATCTTTATTTGTACCATTTTGATTTATATATACACGTATATCTATCATATTTAATGTTTATGAAATGCAAGTTCAGTTAGTTTATCCAAAAAGCCCCACTTGAAAATAAGGTCTATCAACACCCTTTTAAAAGATGAAATTTATCAACTTAATAAAGCATCTTTACTGGTATAAAATGTTATATACAACTTTGTGCTTTTTAATTTAATTCAAAAATAACACCAAAACAAATCAATCGTATTTTAACACATATTATAATCGGTAATTGCGTCTGTCTATTATCATGCGTGTATCGTTTGCACGACAGCGCGGCATCGTTTCTTTTTAAGCACGCACGAGTTAACCCCCTTTCGTTGTTTACAAAAAGAAGAAGACCAGTTGTCTATAAATGAACGTTTCCGCATTGTGCAGATAGAGATGTTAATACTGTAAACAATGTAGAAAGAAAGGGAAATGCTTTCTTTAAAACGAAGTTCATATCATCATTGATGGAGTGTTACCATGTCAAGGAATCAAGCAATCGGAAAACCACTCGGGCCTATCCGTCATACTGAGTAAGCTGTCATATTGTATCTATGGCTACGGTCAACATGACAACATATTGAGAGTTACCAACATGCCAACAGATTGATTGATACCAACATTACAACATACAGACTGTTACCAACATGTCAACGGACTGACGGTTACCAACATGACTACGGGCTGATTGATACTAACATGACAACGGACTGAACGATAACAATATGACAACAGAATGACTAATACCAACATGACAACATACTGACTGTTACCAACACGACACTAGACTGACTGATACCAACTTGACAACATTTGGACAGATACCAACATGACAACAGACTGACTAATACAAACACGACAACAAACTAACAGATACAAACATGACAGCAGACTGACAGATACCAACATGACAACATACTGACAGATACCAACATGACAACATACTGACATATACCAACACGACAGCAGACTGGCTGATACCAACATGACAACATACTGACAGATACAAACATGACAGCAGAATGACTGATACCAACATGACAACATACTGATTGTTACCAATAATACAACAGACTGACTGTTACCAACATGACAATGGACTGATTGATACCAACATGACAACACACTGATTGTTACCAAGAAGACAACAGACTGACTGTTACCAACATGAAACCAGACTGATTTATACCAAAATGACAACATACTGACTGATACCAACATAACACCAGACTGACTGATTCCAACATGACATCAAACTGACTGATACCAACATGACAACAGACTGACATTACTAAAATAACGCAAAACTGATTACTACCTGCATGACGACAACAGACTGACTGATACCAACATGACAACAAACTGACTGATACCAACATGACAACAAACTGGCTGTTACCAACATGACAACGGCCTAACTGTTACCAACATGACAACGGACTGATTGATACCAAATCGACAACATACTGACTGTTACCAACATGACAACGGACTGATTGATACCAACATGACAACGGACTGATTGATACCAACATGACAACGGACTGACAGAAACCAGCATGACAACAGAATGACTGATACCAACAAGACAACAGACTGACAGATACAAACATGACAACGGACTGACTGATACCAGTATGATAACATATTCATTATTACCAACATGACAACAGACTGACTGTTACCAACATGACAACAGACTGACTGTTACCAACATGACAACATACTGACAGTTACCAACATGACAACGGCCTGACAGTTACCAACATGACAACGGACTGATTGATATCAAATGACAACATACTGACACTGTTACAAACACGACAACTGCCTGACTGTTACCAACAAGACAACGGACTGACAGATACCAGCATGACAACATAATGACAGATACCAACATGACAACAAATTGACTGCTATTACCAAGACAACAGACTGAATGTTACCAACATGACAACATACTGCCTGATTTCAACATGACAACAAACTGACCGATACCAACTTGAAAATAGACTGACAAATACAAAAATTGCAGTGGACTGACAAATACGTACAAAACAGCTGACACTTGCGACAAACACGTCGTCTTCTTTTGGGTCCGGGGAATTTTTTTTAAAGACAAACATGACAACAGACTGGCTGTTACCAACGTGACAACAGACTGATTGATACCAACACGACACTAGACTGACTGTTACCAACATGACAACAGACTGACTGTTTCCAACGTAACAATAGACTGACAGAAACCAATATGATAACATACTGACTGGCACCAATATGACAACAGACTGACAGATACCAACATGACAATAGACTGAGAAATACCAACAGGATGACAGACAGATACAAACATGATAGCATACTAACAGATACCAACATGAAAACAGACTGATTGATACCAACATTAAACAGACTGACTGTTATTAACAAGACAACAGACTGAATGTTACCAACATGACAACATACTGACTGATTTCAACATGACAACATACTGACTGATTTCAACATGACAACAGACTGACCGATACTAACTTGAAAATAGACTGACAAATACCAACATTGCATGGGACTGACAACTACGGACAAGACAGCTGACACTTGCGACAAACACGTTGTCTTCTTTGGGGTCCGGAGTATTTGTTATAGACAAACAGTTGTTTTGGCGATCATTTTGTACAATATAGATCACAATAGCACTTAAATTGACTCTGTTATGGTATCAAACTCAATAATGAAGTCCACATAATGAGAAACACATAAAAAGGTGTCTTGTCTTTCACCTCTGGAATTATTTCCTTCTTCATAAAACTTCATCCAAACATAAAATCATTTTCTATCTTTATTGAATAAATAAACAACACAACTGTAAAATTACTATGCATAATAAAATTTAATCTGATTAACAAACATATTGTAATACGAATTTGTCTTGCATTAAACGATTTTAAACGTTAAGAAATACAAATTTCATTCCAGATTTGCAAGCAAATTGTCCTTTGTCTGGTGGAATCTAGAGACACTTTCAATTTAGCGTTAGTTAGACGCTATGCTTGATATATAGATGTTCACAAAAACAAATATTTATCGTCTTTCGTCTGGTGGAATATAGAGACACTTCAAGTTAAGCGTTATTTAGACGCTGTGCTAATTATATACAAGTTCATAAAACAAACATACCATCATTCATCTAAAATAAAGTAAAAAAACCCTGTAGAAACCATATAGCATATTTAAGATTACTTCTAGTTACAGTAACATATTCTCTGGTTGTTTAATTATAAATCATGTATATCATGCTTCTATCACTTTCTGCTTAAATAACTCTTAGAATGAAACTATGTAAGAGGCAATTCAAACATGTACACATAATTTCTTGTTGTTATACAGAAGCTCGACTGACAAAATTCACCTGCAAACTTTAGCGTGCAACTCGTTCAATTTCACAAACCAATCATCGAGATTCAAGCTGGTGTCTCAGGATACGATTTCACCTGTGCTTTGATTGAACTGCTATTGATGCTAGCTGTAAACTTTAATGCTGTTCACCCTAATCACAGTAAACTTGTCAATAGTGTGTATACTCAACTCAATCAGATTATCTGAATATCTGTCTCTCGCTATACCTGTGTCTGTCTATAACACATGATTATAACTTCAAAACGTAAACAATAAAAGTACATTAGGGGGTAAATACAGTAACTTTGTGAACATATATGTGCTTACAAAAGCTTACCGGATGGCGGTATGTGAGTTTTGCTATATAATTAGTGCATTGACGTTGGGGGAAATTCGTTTTGAGTAAATTCATGTCAGCATACGGGTTTGGCGTTAAGGGGCACACCACTAATAGATTATTACATACATACTTGTTACTTTTTAACTACAAACTCAAAACATATCACATTTTAATGCGGTTTTATAGGACGAACGACTTGCATACAATACTTAAATAGATACTTTACAGAAAAAACAGCACTTTTGATATAGGTTATACTTAAAAATCTTGTAAGACCGGAGACGGGAAATTAGAGAACACCGAAATCACTCGAAATTTAACTTAAGGAATATCCAAAGAACGAGTTCCTTACGCCTCTTCAGATTTACGAAAGTGTACTAAAAAGTCATATTTTACTTTGTGAAAACCTTTCTCAATACAAATATATTCTTACTTGAGTTCACATTTCTAACACATCGCCATGCAAACTTCCGGTACTACTTTCTTATACTACGTTTGATAACGTCACTATTTGTGGTTGGCCCCCTATAGGAAACATCGCGCATATCATTGGTGATGCAGGAGGGGCAGTGGTTGTCAAGATCACCTAGTTGTTGTATTCTGTATAGAGGTTCAAACTTTCCACTCGTTATTTCTCCTTTTATATAATGTGACAAATTGTGAACATCATGAGAAAGATCTTTTATTTATAAAGTGCAAAGCTTCATTCTTATACTTGTAATATTATCTAATAAACGCCCTCGTGTTAATTTATTTTCTATATATTCTTGGTAAATTCCTACAGTGGAGGCCCCCGCTGGTAAGTTGATTGTAAGAGGTGTTGATGACATCACCAAGATGTTCCCTATAAAGGGGAGGCATTATAACGAGATGTTACTGTATATGGTGTTTTGTCAATACATCTGTATATATTGATTTAACTCTACATGTACAAAACAAACACACACACACATTGCCACTCGCCGCAACTTCGGCCGTTTCCGTGTACTTCGTTTACTCATCTAACCTTGTCCGTTTAACGGAAGCGGCCATTGGAACTACTTTCAGAAACTTCAAATGAATAATTCAAAAATCTCCTTGACAACGTACGACGGAGATGCGCTATATTAACAATGTTCTTACGAGCTTAAATATATTACATGCTTTCTTGAAAGGTCGCTTTTTCTATAAAATAACACTATTGGGTACACCACCCTGAGTGAAATGGCTCCTTCCGACGCAGTAAAGTGCGGTGTAGCCACATATCACCGACCGTAGTACAGCCGAGGTTTGAATGAGAGTAACGGAGTCACCCGAGGTTAGCCGATTGACACATTGCGTTACAATGAGCGAAAATTGACATTCTGTCAATACAGTTAATTTCCTAAAAATAATGAACATCAAGAGAAATAAGCTAAAACATAGAAATCGCTTGAACTGCATACATACAATAAGATATCTAAAAGTATTGTTTCATTTGCAAGTGTATCCCTCAAAACGGTTTCTCTCATGTGGATTACATCTGCTAAAATATAAACAAAAAGTATCATTAATGTTGATGCATTACTCTTTACAGCTAAGGTTCAGAAACAAGCGTTAGTAACACAGCAAAATAACTAGTAAACGCTGAAACACAATTGTTAGAAATACAAGGTAATTACTACAGATGAGTTCACCTAAATGGGTAATTCGGCCTAAAGCAAACTATGCTGATAGGTATTGTTTACCCGGGTTTTGGTACACTTTTAATCCTCCTCAAATGTACTTACATCCTTAATTCAATTTTACTTCTTCAATACACATTTCAATATGACTTAAATCTCATTAACCAGTTTAACCACACCGCCGGGTTTCGCGCTTGTAGACCGTCCTAAGTCGACCCGCATGGATTGCCCGTCTTGAGGATTGTTGTCATGGCAACTTAGTTTTTTCCATTCCGGTGCTGAATTTTTTGATTCTGCTATTGTTGGTTTGTCAATGTCTCTCGTTCTGTTGGTTCCATTAATTTTGTTTTACTTGATAAATTGACACATTATTGCATTGAAATGTAAATAACTTTGTTCAGTATATTTGTCAAAATTGCAGTAAGAGGTATGTACTGATTTTTAAAAGGAAATGACGATCAAGTGATAAGGAAGTAAACGTCGTAAGTCAAAGGTCAGAGCTCAAAGAGTAAACGTTATAAGTCAAAGGTCAAGTGATAAGATCTAGGCAACCTAGACGAACTAAGCTAATTGATTGGTATTGTTTAACCGCTAAACGAGTTTCAAATCTCTGCATTTAAACTTTGGGGATTCGGTGCAAAAATTAAAACAAAAAGTATCTTTATTTAACAAGATGAAATGGAAATTAACAGCGATGTTAAAGGATTTTCTTATTTTTGCACTTTAAGAAGTACATGCTCAAAATATAAAACAACTGAAACGGATACCAATAGATAGTTTATTAAAAAGGAAAACAAACTTCATGTTTACGTGCGACAGGGAGTTATTTAAGATTTCGGGCTTAGCTACGTATTAGCCACCATCATTATTTAATGGAATCTCAAACGAAAATGAATTTAGAATAGTCAAGAACTATATTTAAAAGACTTTGGATCCCAAAGTAGAAGGTAAGAAATAACAATAGTCTGGGAAAATTAATCCCCATCACAATAAACGGTCATCATCAATAATTGACAGTGAAATAAGTTTCAAATATGTATATAAAATATTCAGTTACTTTATGCGAAATGATTTTAATTTATCTGTAACCATTATTAGTTAAAATAGCTTAATTCTATATTTTGGCAATTCATTCTAAACGCTAAATATAAAAGAGTCGGTTCACGTTTGGGTTAAAACGGCGCTGTGTCGGAAATGGATGAACCTTTCACAGATTTGTGTCTATAGTGTCAAGAATGTAAAACTAGTTATATATTTGACATTCTAAACTCTAAATATAAACTTCAGAGACAAAGTAACCAACAATTGCAATATCAGTATCAAAATATGTATCTCTATTTGTCTTTCGCTGGATCGTTTGTTGGAAATTGTCATTCAATGCAAATTGACGAGGATACTGTTTGTTCGTCAATAACCTTTGATATGTTTATCCCATTTCTTCTTGTTTTTTGTAACCAAAGTGTCAACAAAGATTATTGGGAAAAATACCAGGCCATTTGAATAACTAGTTGATACTTTCTAATCTACAATGGCTGAACAATTCGCTGTTGATAGAAATGTTGTTTACGTACCTTTCGACTTAAGGTGTTCATCGTTAAAACTCTATCAACAGGACCAAACCTTGGATCCTCAATCGTCTCAAGCGCCCGTTTTCGGTTTTTGTTGCACGATGGATTACAAACGGACGATTGGTCATCGGTCAAACAGAATACTACTTCACAATACACATACAGCTGGTTAGGACTAGAGGAATACTCAAAATACTTAAAGGAAAAGTCGGTCTCATTCATTGAACGCGATAGGATATTAGTTTCATTGGTATTGGAGCATCTGAAAAAACAATTAAAATATAACAATTTATTTAAACTAGAAACTTGCAAATTTAAAGGGTCACCAATCTGTAAAATATTTATATTACTAAAGTCTGTCTTAATCGACTATATTCCTGTATCGTTTTTTATACAATACATTCTCATAAACATCTGCAAAACTATGAACTAAAATTGTATTTTTGCATTGTGAATTATTTCGCGTTGATGTATAATTAAAATTGACTTTTAACAAATCATATACATATGGAAAGGAATACTAAAATATCTCCAGTTAAGCCTGTTTATAAAGACTACCTAAGGGACCAGAAACAAGTAGTCTTTATATGGAGGTGGTCTTTATATATAGGTAGCAATACGTGTCATTCGACTTCAAGGGACCTGATTTAATCTCTTAATAGAGGTGGTCGCTAGAGCAGGTTGCATACTACATCGATAGACAAAAGATAAGTTAATTTAGAAAGGACATACTTATACGTGTTGACATGTGTAAAATATTAGCTCTTGTGTTGCTCACTTTTTACGGTGTATTAAGATTTAACGACACATTATATGAGAATGGAATACTTTCCTTATTAACGTCAACAAGAAATAGGCCACTAATATCCAAATTAATAACACTACTATATTTTGCCGTAATGAATTATTTACGTAATTTCATACAATTTCTAAGAAAAACATCTACACAAATGCAAACTGAACATGTTGCATGTGTAGCATATCATGACGATTACTACAAAGTTATGATAGGGAACAAAATACTTATCTAGATCGATAGACAAACGATACGTTATCTAGAAAAAAGCATACTTGATGACATCTGTATAAAGCTATTAAACTATAATGGCAAATTATGAAAAAGTCACTACTGAACATTCCAATATTCACTATACATGCGTTTTTACACGTTAACCAAAAACCGTTTAGATACTCATTAACAAAAGCCACAATTTAGAAATGGTATATTTTCGGTTAGACGATTACATTAGACATTTAAACAATGAAAACATTAAAGAATAAAAAATACTTTGTATATGTCAGGAGACTAGAATAGAGTAACGACAAGGTGAACTCACCCGTCTTTAATGAGAAAGTACTGAAGATCATCCGGAGCCGATTTGTAAGGCCGGGTGAAACAGGTACGTATCTCCATCTTAATCTCCGCATCCTCGTCTATTGCATTTGTGAACACCTTCACATAAATGATGTCACCAATACTAGCTGACATTGATTCGTTGGAAAACTGAGGGTCACTGCACATTAAAACACAAAAATATTTAAAACATGATATGTCTAATTGTAATTACCAAAGCATCATTCAATGTTAAGGGAGATAACAGTCAGCGAGTAACGCTATGATTAATATTCTAATGTTATATATATATTATATATGAAAGAAAACATTGTCTTACCAAGTTCTTAGAATTTAAGTACGTCAGTCAGTCAATCAATCAATCTTTTCGCTTTGGTTTCCCGTTCATGTCGCCGCTTCTCTTCCTATCCTATCGTCTGACTTTTTTCCTTTTGTCTTCTGTCACGATATCGGTGATGTTAGGCGACGTTAAACTCCAGTTAAACAAACAAACAAACAAACAGTCCATCTGTCTGTCTGCCTTTTTGTAATATTAAATTCAATATATATAATTACGTGACCTTTGTTGATGAGAAATGGATTGTCCGAAACACGTTTCGAGAAGAATACGTTTTTATAAAAAAAAAACCTACTTTGACTGCGCGTATATCTAAATACTTGGCAAGACAAGTTTATAGGTTGGGTATAATTTCGTTCTTCTGTACCATCGTTATTTTTACGCACGCCCATTTTTGTGGCTTCAGAGCTTTAATTTATCGATGTTCTTGTCTATTTCTAAAATTATAAATTCGTGTTATGTTAGTCGTTTATTGAAGCTTATTTATTAGAAGCTAGAGCAGGAGTTCGGGCGTGGGTTTCTTTTCTCTTATAAATATTATTTTTTTTATGTGCGGCATGATTTAGTCTGTAACGTGGTTGGCTTGACAAAGTATCCATTAATTGATCCGTTTAGACGTCTATGCACCCTTAGTAACGCTATCTATTTGTAAGCAGATATTAACATACATACCTATAGAACAACATTCCAACATCCCAGTGCCCTCGACCGGACATGTCTGCAGTGAAGAATGCAATATCGTTTACCAAAGGTTCCGAAACAGTATCGTGAATAGACATATTACACGTGACCTTAATTCGGAATATATTCTCCCATGTGATGAATGTGTATACCGGGTCGTGAACTGCATATATTATATAGTTGGTAAATATAACTCCATCCCCGCTTGTCTACAGAATAACAGGAAGTAGAATTAGGACACATGAAAAAACAAACACAACATATTCAGGATGACCGCTACTGGCAATGAAAGTCGTACAGATTGTCTGATTATCAATATATAAGTCATACATGGTTTTCATTTATTAAAAAAATTAGGGTAGGTTAATGATCTCGTTTTTGAGATATAGGCGTTTTAAATTTTAGCGGGAAAAAAACACCTGCCGATTGTATATAAGTAATATTTGGAAAAATAATATATTTTTTGAGGGTCGAAATAATAAATATCATATTTATCGGAGACATGATTCAGGTTGCATTTTTGTATTACAGAGTTTTTGTTTTTAATATTTTGGTTGATTGGTATATAAGGTGTATATTTTAAGAGTGTTGTCTTCAGTATTTATCGATCGCATGCGTTTTCACATTACCAGTAAACGTCTTAATGACAGAATCGTCCGAAATGTGGTGTTCCAAATAATGTGATGTTAAGTTTATTCATATGATGTCCCAATGGAATGGAATGGCGAAAAACAAAGACAGTCGAGCAAACAATAGGCTCTGCGTAAGTCTTAAAAACTTAGCTTTAACTCATACAACTTAGTAAGCAATATGTTCGACGTTCATCACATCGATTATAATTCTTCTTTCCCAGTATAAACATCGTTTGATTCTTCTTTCCCAGTATAAACATCGTTTACTGTACTTTAAGTACAAGTGATGTTCATTTAACACATGTTTTATTTGCAGTTTAGATGTTTTCTCTTCACGACAATAACAACAGGAGGTTTTTATTACAGAACGTTTTGGTGTCTATCATGTTTTAAACTGTATTCTCTATTTGTCTATGTCAGTTTAGTTACACTTTCATAATTGATGTAGAAAGAGTAATATATAGGTGACTTACCGATGAACACGTTTTTTTTGTTGCATGTATACGCTATGTTATTTCAAGCGTAGATAAGCACGTGTTGCATATGTGTTTGTGTATGTGTTGCTACTAAGATAATCAAATTTGAAAATCATTGACTCTAATAGAGCGAAGCTAGGTCGCAGCCTTCGGGAGCTCAATTATGGTACAAATCTCGTATCTTCAATGCCATTTTCAATACACTTCTGGTAACAATCGCATTGAATTATGGGTTCTACCGGAAGAAGGGGCGTCTTGGTCTTGCGGACGCCGCTCAAGCGTTTTGGGTGACGCAGACTTGTAAACAATTGTATTTGTAAATAATCATCGGTTCGATTTACTACCCATCTTCAAGTTACAACTAGCATTGTCGGGAAAAAAGAAAACAATCGTTTCCTAATCGTGCATATGCAGAGGTTGTTTCAAATGTCAGTCGTGACAAATGTCAATACATCTTCTGAAATCTGGCGACCGAAAACAGCAGTCTGGTTTCATGATTCAGTTCTACGATGTCGTGGTAGATTTCTACTTAATTTAAGGGGAAAATGCACACTTACCTTTCAGTAATGTTTTGCTTTTTGTTAAAGACTTTAAGTTCGTAATGTGTAAAATAAAATCCACACAAGTTGCAAGCTTCAATGTCTAGAAAGCTCGTCTTAATCCAACTCGCAAATGGCACGTTTATCTGAATTAGCAAAGCCAAGGGGAGGTTACTGTGGTATCTGAGTATGACGGAAGCACACCACTCTGGTGGTTCAGAAGTGTCAACTTCTTTTCCAAAAATAAACGTTTCCATATGACAATAAAAATGTCAAGATAAGAAAATCAGACGAATTTAAAGAATTTTTCCACAAAATTTAAGCAAAAACTAAAATATATGCTGCAGTACAGTAAATTCTACAGCAAAAAAAGTCATCAAAATATGACATTTCAGTTAATGGTTTTTTTTGCTCGCCAAAAAGCCTTGCAATTTTGTTGAAATATTTTGTTCTAGTTTTTTTTAAAGAACTTCATGATGCTTCCATGTTTAGTTAATAAATGTATAATTGGTTAATTTGCCTGTGTGCGTCTAACATTTTCCTTTTGTTCAAACATTTCCATGGACTTACGGCTTTAGAATATCGGCTTGTTTTTTTTTCGAATTTACTACTTTGTTAACAGGGACAGGAGGATTACCTGTTTACAATTATAAAGAAGGACAGTTGGTAGGTGGTGCAGCATAAATACACAAATGCTTGAACTACCACAATATCGTAGAACCCGCGATACCATAGGAAGTGATCATGTGTTTTACCAATATAAGGAATACAAATCTACAATGATATCTCAAGCTGCTGAAACATCAAATGATATCGCAGTCCCAACATTATGCTTACAAATACAGTTCGTGCAAAACAGTTGAATGCATATCAAACACAAAGACTTGTATGATAGTTAGTGTACTTTAAAAAAGATATAAAACAGATTATTAAATAAATGATGTACAAACAAAATGTACATGTACCTGGCGATTGGAGTCGTTTCTTTGTTTTCACTGCCTCCTTTTATTATTACCGAAACAATGTTCACATCTACAAGCAGCTTTTTTTATTACAGAAACATAATTTATGCTTTTACAGAAGTTTGGGAACAACACACAAACATTGTTCAGTTGTTTCACAATATTTCAATAACATGTGAGCAATATGTATACATGTGCATACAACACATGATTAGAAATAATGGCTGGGCTTGACAACAAGTTGAAAAATACAGGTGGCATCCAATCCTCTGGCATATTAAATTAAAACAACAATGAAAGATACCTATAGACAAGAAAAGGTTGCATTGTCACATTTAATCCTAATTTTTGTAAAATGTTCTCTTAAATCTTATTTCTTATGTAAATCGTCATATGCTTCTCTCACCTGATTAGTAGGTTGGCATTCATAGTAACTGTGATTAAAATAGAGGTAATTTTGATATTCTACTCCTTGGCAGGCAGGCTCACCAAGGTAAACATCTGCAGTAGAAAAATTCGGATGGCGGTAATGTAACGACGGCAAATGTAGTTTAATGTACCATGTTGAGGGATCACAATTAACAGTGATTGCTTGATCGTAGGAAACTGAAAAAAATATGATTTAAAAACAAAGTAGAAAATACGAAAAATTAAGATGATATGCAAAAAACCCTATTTCCTAAGTCCGTGGACATCGGCAAACAAAAGGAAAACGTGTGACGCATACAGAAAAAAATACCAAAAAATACATCCATTAACTGAAAAAAGGACACATTTGTTTTTTAAATGTTACTAACAAACTATAAGTGAAACCAGGAACTCGCGTTTTAATACGTGTTTCCTGCTACTCATGTGTCATCCGCCACGATGCTTTCCGTGTCATTAAGGTGCATGGCATCCTTTCCACTGTTATAAACTAGGCATATGCCCCCATCAGAATAAGTCACTACTGTGGTGACGAAACAGCCAAAGAGAAAAACCATTGATAGAAGCAGCAACATGTTCATGAAAGCATACATCTGTTGTCGACTTTTTATTAATATTTTCTAAATACTATAATGTAAGTTAGGCGAAGAGGCTAAGCCCTTTTTGGTTGGTTTAACGTCATCGTTAATACCCGTCTCATTTTGCTAGTTCATTCTGGTGGTGACATTTTGATGAAGCTATTGTTTGTTTGTCAATAAACTGTGTTCTGTTAAAACAAAGACAAAAAGAAGAAAAGTCGTACGGTAACACTATATGGTATGCATAATACCACATTTAAATATATGGTACCTTTTCCGACTGTACAAAGGTAATTGAACTGCAATTAAAGTACTTATATTGAAACATACAAACAGTTACTTGTATTAAGAATCAAATAAGAAATACATCAAGCACAAACGCCAGTGTAAAAAAACACCACTTAGTAACAGTGGTTCCTATTGTATAAATCCGAAGAAACAAATATCAATAGTCAAACACATAAAATTGAAGACACTTTCAAAATTTCATCACAGTTACACATATTAAACAGAAAGTGAAACAGAGTTATACTTATCTTAACAAATCAAAATCTGAAAGTGATGCTTTAATATTGTTTAAATGTAAAACGATAATGCATTTGAAAACCCTGTAGAAAATGAAAATTACAATTTCTTGAAGAAACGGAAGCAAAGAAATATGTATTGAATCCATTCACATCCCTGAACCACCAATATTGTTTAAAAAATAATAATCTTTACAATGGACTTGATACTGTTGAGTAGTACTCAAGTTTTAAGATTTTATTTCCAATTATGTTCTACATTTTTTAGGGGTAGACCATAGCACTTTACTAGTTCATTCTAGTGGTGACATTTTGATAAAGCTGTTGTTTGTTTGTCAATAAATTTTGTTCTGTTAAAAAAAACCAGAAAAAAGAAGAAAAGTCATATGGCAAAACTATATGGTTTGCATAGAACCACCTTTAAAAAGATTCATCTTGTTC
>JAUMGZ010093668.1:0-16428 GCA_032359645.1 Pododesmus macrochisma
TCTTAGGGAAATAAATCTTGAGAAGAAAAAGGTAGTGTTCTTTTCATTTGTAAAGTTCATATAGCTTCCCAAGTTCATATAGCTTCCCAAGTTCATATAGCTCCCCAAGTTCATATAGCTTCCCAAGTTCATATAGCTCCCCAAGTTCATATAGCTCCCCAAGTTCATATAGTTTCCCAAGTTCATAAACTCCCATTCATCATGTCTCTTCTAAATTAAAAATATGATTTCTGCACTGACCAATTTTGATCGGACTTGATATACCAGATCATAATAATTATGTTAGTTGTTGAAGTAGGGGGCTCTGATTTGGGTCTTTTAAGACATTTACACCCAATTTTTTGTACACCCAAGATCTGATTTAGGTTTTCAAGACATTTTCACCCAATTTTTGGCACACCAGAGATCTCTGCATCCATCAGTAAACAATTTTGTTATCATTACTCTACTAACAAAAATATAAGAAATTTATTACTGATAATGTCAATGGGTCTTCATAGCTTGTATCCGGTGGACTTGTAATGGATCCTTAACAATATTGGTGTCCCTCACATTTTCAAGATGGCCACCATGGGTCAACCAGGTCAAACAGATTGAAGGGTAGAGGCCAAAGATCAACACATTCTTCAGAGGGATTCTTAGCTGGCAGAGGGATTAGTAACCCACTTGTACAATTAAAGATTCCTATGTAAAGTTTGAGTCTAGTAGACAGTGATACTGTTGCGTAGACTCATCTTGCTTTTCATTCTATCCCAATTCTTCCATTTCCCATTCCTGTTGTGGCTTCTCTTTTCATCTCCAATTATTGGTATAGCCTAATGAACAAACAATTTGGATCCACACGCGGCACCAACAAAGAACAACTTCACTTTGAGTGCTCTGTTGATCATTTACTTAATATTGCCTATATATTTGTTCAAAACTATAGGTGTTCTTGTTTACCAAAACTCTGTACCCCAAGTTAACAGGCAATATTACACCATGTGTGCTATCTAGGATGGGTGAATAAAAACTTCAACCTGATGGCTGATGGACCAACACGAACCGTTGTATGGAACAGTTGAACACTTTATGCCACAAATACATTAATTTTGTAGCAGGTATAAAAATGTATGTTCATTTAGACCTAGTTTGGGGATGAAGTTGGTAGAAATATACAACTTGAAGGGTTATTGATTATTAAAGTTCCTAAATAGAAAATGGACAGCTTCCCTACATAATAAACATCAATATATAGTTCAATAAGGATCCAGTGAAAACAAGACGTTTAATCTTCTGAAAGTTTATAAAACTTCACCAAAATAGGAGATGTATATTTAACAGTCATATGGATTTTGAAAAGGATCTTTTGAAAACAAGGTGATCTTGATGACACAATCTGGATACCCCCTAAGTACAGAAAAAGTGTGAAAAGTGAGCCAAGTTTTGACACATGGTTCATATATCTTCCAAACAATTCATGAATCTTGTCCATGAATAGAGGAGCAAATCTTTAATGTCTTGAAAACTAAACTTTTTCAAATTTTCCATTGAATACCACTGCAGGTGTTCTTCATTACACACACTATGTAATCGAAACATTAACAAAATGGACGGACAAATGTGCCGTATAAGAGGGCCATATGGTCAACGTGCATCATGTTACTTTCATGAACAATTTACAACACAAAACAAAGAAGACAGTTGATCTTTCAGGCTTTATTAAAGATGGATTTTATAGAAAACAGAAGCACACACACTCTCTCTCTCTCTCAACATGACATAGGACATGATTGAAATGATGAGACAAATGGTTGAGTAGGTATCAATTCTTTCCCTATACCTTCTGAACCAATCGACATAATCTTAAATAAATAGTTTGCATTCATTGCGAAATTTGCTTTGTTATATTTTAACACTAGACAGCATGTTAAGCATTCAGAACATCGAAACCTGGGTTTTATATGTAAAATGTCCTTTTCCATCAATATCTTAAGAGTAAATATGGAACACAACAGTCTATTGATTGAAGAGCATTAATGACCATGATCAGGTTGTCGTTGTCTAGGGGCAGCTTTAACAATATCATCAACTCGGAGAATCATTTCAGCAGCTTCTGCAGCACTCATTAACACCTGTCTCTTTACTTGGTAAGATTCAGTGATTCCTAGTTTTTCCATGTCACCAACTTCACCCTCTTCCATATCTGATTTTAAAAAAAAAAAGGTAATACATTGTATTAAAAACTTTTTTCCCTGTATAAAATGGAACTCCTCCTATCTGAATCTCCATAAAAAAGAATCCCCTCTTTTACTGGGGCTCTGAAAAGGTTTCAATCATCGACAAACCATTTTATCTGAATTTTGGATGCCAGTAGGAATTTCATTTGAAATCCAGGATGAGAAGATTAGCTACAAACATTTAATCACTAGATTTTATTGAATGACGAGAAATACAAAGATTCTCTTAAAGATAAACTTCATCAGATACAATTGAACTATAAAAGACCATTTTTGAAGCTACTGTACAATTATGATCTTTCAAATTCAAATAATTTAAAGGCTGTTCCAGAAATAACCGAATGGAAGGGCTGGGAGGCATTTTTTCAGAGGCCCAACCATCTATCAAATATTAAAACTGATTTAATATAGGAATAGTAAGTAGATCTGGATTAACCCCCATCCATAATATAATCATTACAGGTGCCTTCCACCCCTTCCAAGCCATTAATTTTGGAACAACGCTATTTAAAGTCAGAACAATCAAAATTGATGCTCATATAAAAGTGATAATAATAAAATAATGTTATTATAAACATAACGATACATTTTGAACAACACTTGGCTTGTTAGCTATGTGATACTTACTCATTCCCATGACATGCTTTCCATCTGTGTGTAGAGCTCTCAATTCAGCTATTAACTGTACACTGTCATAGCCAGCATTCTCTGCTATTGTGATTGGTAGCTGTATAAAACATGATGTACAATCAGTCATTAGAAACAGTATACAATAGCAGTAAATGATGTACAAATATACGAAGATGTTGTGGGGTATTTACAAAAAAAATACAAGCCCAAAGACAGTAAACATCCCTCGAGCAACAGTGGGTGTAATATTGTCTCTAGGATAATACTTTTTTGCATATACTCAACATCCTATATCTGTATACTGACATAGATAATTTTTTCTCATATAGATGGCACTCTCTGTGCTATTGGGGTTTGCAGGGGAAATTTTAGTTGCAGAGGGAGAAACGGGCAAATACTTTCAACAGCAACCATGTGAAATGTGTGGCAGAAAGGAATTTTGGCAAATATTGTCACACAAAACAACCGATGAACTTTCAAAAGTATAAACAAGGTAATCAAACATGTAACTTTAAACATGCAAACCCCCTCTGCTGAAAGGATCTTAGATGACATTATTGACATGAGTAAGGTCTGCCTTGATGGTTGAAATTGATGCTGATAAAGCAGAAACATATTCTTGTTTAATATATGAAGAAACATGCAGACATATGATAAAGACAATTAAATCAAGCTTACAACTCTTAATGCCTTTGCAAAGATTTCCATGGCAGCAGCTTCTTTTCCTGGAGTCTTTGCTGCTAACTTCATTACTGCATCAGCCATTAACATTTCTGAGCTTCCTGCAAACAGATTTTGTTTTGAAAGTGTAATATAAAACAGTCCAATAACCCTACTGTTTATCGTTTAAGCAAGCCTACTGAACTATGAGCCACATACACACACTAAATATATACAATTTATTCCTCCATTTTAGCAAAGTTCTATAAGCTGCAATCTTGGGACATAAAAAATATGACAAGGGTGCTGAGATTTTATGAATCCTGTTATTGTCATGCAATGAGTGCACTTTTCTTTTATATCACCTGTGAGAGTTCTAGATCCCTAATAAGGACATCAAAACTAGCATCAAAAATAAAGGATGTAAACCAGTAGATGTATACAAACTTTGTTAACACATGTTATTGGAGACAATATATTTGTCATGAGGACACTTGATTTCAACGCAACAAAGAAACTTGGAAACAGAGATGAATGTATGTTTATGATTCAAGAAGTATGGGAAGATACTGAATTTCTAAATAAAATGCTGACTGCTAATGACATATCTACCTCTGTCATAACAAGGTTATAACAATTACACTGCAAAAAGTACATTGCAACAACTCCCTCCAAGATTGGCAATATTGGCATGATAGAGAATTTCTAATTTACTCAATATTGTAGTTGAATTTATCATGGAAAATAACAAGAAGAAACTTAAGAAAATATACTAACCACCACCAAACACAATCTTAGTTTCCTTTACTGTCTGCGTAAGAACACATAGAGCATCATGTAAAGATCTATCTGCTTCATCTAGAATCTGCTGTGTAGCTCCTCGTAATACAATTGTACAAGCTTCTCCTAACTTCACACCTATCAATAAACAACAATCTCTATAGAAATGTATAATGCTATGCAAGCATATTTATACGTCCTACCTTGACTTTGGATAAGTTTGCACATGTCTCTTTTAATCTTATAATCTAATGAATCAATCAATTTTATAAACTTCTGATAATCCTTTAACTTAAATACAAAGGTAACAAGAGACCAATTGAAACTTTACATCCATCAATATTTAATTTGGTATTCATTATTTTATAAGATGTTTTAAGAGTTTGTCAAATTTCCTCCCTTCTCATCCTCTTATAGCAGCATACAAGGATGTAAGCTTGTAAAAGCAGAATAATGGATGCACATTTCTCTTGTAATTAAATTAATTACATGAGTTATTGCCGTTTAGAAGAGTTTGTGAGTCTTAATTAAACAAACCTGAAAATTTGATAAGTTTGTCTTCACCAATCATGACCTCTTCTAAAAGATCACAATGACCTAATTTCACTAATTCTGGAGAGTCAAATGTTGAAGTAATTTCACCACCTGAAATGAGGCACATTATCAAGATCATTGTAAATTCAGTCATATAGCCAGGTAAATAGGGCATCACTTTTTTATTGACTAATATACATCAAATTAAAATATCTCATAAGTAGAAACCATTAATAACAAAAAGTAACCTAAATCAATTCTTCAAAATTTGTCATTTTTCATTGAATCTGAATTCACAAATTGAAATTATTTGATTCTGTCTTGAAGCTTCTGTTACCTACTTCTGACTAAAGTATTTTAAGCATTTATCACATAATCCAGTACAACACAAGGTGATACCAAATAGAACACAAAAATCATTTTTAAGTTTGTTTGAAGTACTTGCCTGTTACAAGTGCTAGCCTTTCAATACCATCAAAATCAGCGTGTTCTATGGCAATACAGTTAGCATCAGCAAATAACTGTTCAGGATAATTGTAGATCAATTGTCTGAAAAATACAATACAACATTTCATGAACACAATAGGTCAACATCTGCATACTGTATTATTGAATTACAACACTATAAAGTTGTCATCAGTGTGCACCGTCAAAGATAGACACTGTCTACATATGTCAGACATAGACATGTGTCCAAGGGACATTTAACCCCAATAAAACAAATCTTTAGTACAGCAATTTAAGCATCCAAATGAGACATTGATATATAAATATAACCTGATTTACTATGTACGCTTACCTGTTTATAAAGACATTACATCCATGCTTGAGAATCTTGTTAACCTTGTCCCTCATTTTTTCCTTCTCTGCTAGTTCTAGTTCTGCTACCTTTGCTATAGCATCTACTTTCACTTTGCTTCCAAACACCTTAAAATGAAAATTGGGAATTCACTTTAAAAGTTTAAATCTATTTTTCATCTAAAACAAGACATTGAGAATAAATCATTACATTTGTCTGATACTGTTTACTACATTTGTTTTTCATTGAATCAAAAATGTACTTCATTCTGTCATGAAAATTCAGCATTACTTTTGTTTCATGAACAAATTACAGTAGTTGACTATGACAAAAAAAATTGAAACAAGCATCCTATTGATTAAATATTTCTTTAATTATATCAATTGCAAGCATGCTAATTGGAAACTTAATAATAAATCAATAATTTTTTAACTTCTTTTGAATAATATCATGGATATGGTATAACTTATATACAAATTGACATAATATAATAGAATCAAAATGATAATATATTTTGTCATACTGCAAAAGGAGCATGTGTTATTTTGCACAGTAGGTGAAGTAATTCCTAGAACAAAGCTGGACCGGAAGTCGCCTGCATAAACAATGGAAACAAAGATAAGATTTGCAAGCCACTCAGAGGAAGATTTACATGCAAAATGGGCCAAATCATAGCCTTGCAGTATGACAAATTCATTATACAGGTACCCTGCCATTCGGTAAAGGGTGCATATGATTTGTGGTACTGTGTACCCTACCAAAGACCTGTATAACTAATAGAATGTTGGCAAAAAATTGAAATTACCTTTATTTTGTCTGTGTCCATTGGAGTATTTGCTATAAGAATGTTTGCATTTTCTATTCTTTTTGGTTGATGAACTCCTATTTTCTTTTGTAACAGAAAACCTACAAATAAATGCATAACAGAATCTTTAGATTATAGAAACTTATTAGTTCATACATGCCTTGTGTAATACAGAATAGTTGGTAACACACTCTTAAAATGCTTACAAAGACTACTACAGAAATATTTCAAAGGATTTAATTTACATGAACTTTGTATATAAAAAATATGTATACCTTGATCTAGGTATGAATCCTGTAATCCTCCTCCCAAGATCTTGATAACTTGTATAGCATCTAAGTTTCCACTTCCCTAAAATGATAAGTATGATAGAAATATAAAGTACATGCCTTTGAGAACTTTTACTATATATATATATATATATGATAATAAAACCACAGAAATGACATCTTAATGAATATAACTTTGAATGATAATTTAAGTATTCATAATTTTAAATAAAACAATAATTTATGCAAAACACTGATTGACACAATCAACTTTTGAAAATTCTGCATCTTCATCTTAAAAAAAAATTCAGTAACATATTTTTTCTGCTTCTAAAAAGTTCTAACAATAACTGTAACCCACCTTTAAACGTAATACAGCATCAACACACATAGTGGAAAAGTAGTCTTTGTATTGAGTAAGGATCTTAGAGCTAAGTGTTGTCCTGGCAATATTCATCAGATCATTTCTAAACTTCACATCGTCATTCCTGCAAAATAATCATCATATTCAATTTAATACAAATATGGACATCATGAAGATTTTAAAATTTGATAGTCAAATGATAATAGATTATTGAATTTACTGACACAATATTATGCTCAACATATCTGATTTAATGCAACAAGAGAACTACAGAGAATAACACTTTCAGCATACTTGTTTTGTCAAACGTATTGGTCTTAAATTATTCAAGAAAGTATAAGTAACAATCTCTTTAAGAGTTTACTCTATGCAATATTTGAGGGAGTCATGAGCATACAACAGAAGCAGGTTCTCCAGTTATTCCCTGTCCTTTATTTAATTGATAAACAATTATATTCTAACAGAATGCATATGTATCATTTTATAGAACCTTCAAAGATCTTTTTCTTTCAAATATATAAATTTCAATATTTGACCAATCTAAATCTAATACTAAGAACTTTTCAATTAGAATTTTGACATTTCTTACAAAAGAAACCAGTATAAGACAACAGATTTACAATCTGATAAAATACTGATCTCCAATAGCGTGAATGTGGAGATATGACAATGCAACGGCCCGTTTGAGATCATGTGCAATAAACTTCTGAATTTGCATAAAAGATACAAATATTAACCAATCACATTGCTCCTCAATGAAGCTACACATGTGCATGTACAGCTCCACTGATATGTGTTTAAACTGTACATCAATTAACTTCAACTTTTGGTTCAACAGTTTTAGGTACATATCACATATGAATGGAATAATAACTGCTTTTTGAAGTGTAAAGGTTATCTGATGGGTGATTTGGGGAATTAACCAGCATAGTTGTTAACCATGAGACTACAGCTTTCAGAAAATGGAAAGCTGTAGTTTTAATGGATTACAAAGGTCACTGCACATGACCTCTCATGGGTCGTTGTCAGATCTCTGCGGTCATGCTATTATAGATAAGCATTTTAATCAGATTGACAATGAAATGTGTCAACATTTTACCCGTGATCTCTAGCAAAGTCTGTGAGGGCCTTGCGAGCTACATCTGTTGCTTTCCTCCATCCACTAATGACTGTCTGTGGATGTATTTTTTGACAAATTAATGTCTCAGCTTCCTGCAAAAAACAATTATTCTATTACTATGATTTATTCAAATTCTAAAATTATCATCATAAGAGCAAATGTATAGATATATGTCACTTAAGCCCAAGTTAATTAAGGCAAACCTGGAACCCATAAACATGCCAGCAAATTGTCACTATGTCTTCACATGTACATGCCTTATGCACCTATCCTGATCTATTTAGCATGATATAATAATACTATACCTTCAAAAGTTCAGAAGCCAGAACTACCACAGAGGTTGTACCATCACCAACTTCATCATCCTGTACTTTAGATATGTCTGAAATTTGAAAGTTCCAATTGGAGTTCAACTTGAGAACAAAAGTTTAATAGAATGGTTATTTTATAATTATTGCTTAAAACACACAAAATAAAATTATTAGCAATATGGTTATTTAATAGTCATTTGACAAAAACAAGATACCCAGCAGAAGATTCTATCACAAAAATACCAATTAGTTTGTAGAGATAGTTTTATCTATTAAGTCAAGTTAAACATACCAACAAGAACTTTTGCAGCAGGGTTATCTACCCCTATTGACTTGAGAATTGTTGCTCCATCATTGGTGACTTGGATACCACTGCCACCCTGTAAAATCTTGTCCTGTATAAAATGTAACATTTTTACACCATTAATTGAGCACATCTTATACCTGAGGTCAAAATTGAAATGCTAGGCTTTATAATCCATTTGGTACAATGGCATGAATGGATATAAACTATATAGTATTGATTTACTTTAAGAAATCAATAAAGTAGAAATTACACTAAAATTCTAGAGAAAGTATGTGAACTGGTACCAGATAATCAGACATGAATTTATGTAGAATCCTCCTTTTTAATCTTTCAGAGTTTTCACAACTACCTTTTAAAGTTTTGAAGAAAAAAAACATTCAACAAGAATTTTGTAAAGAAAAAGGAATATTTTGTTCCAACAAAAAGACAAAGAACTGTTTTTCAAAGTTTTCTTGTCTAGGAATCAAACATTTATTTCTGAACTAGTATTAAATTTAAAAAAAAAATATTGTTTGATGTAAGATGTTGTATACATACCATGCCTTTTGGTCCTAATGTACTTTTGACTAGATCTCCAATGGCAATTGCTCCAACAAAGGATGACTGAAAACCAAAGAATACCAGTCAGACATAAAAAAAATATACAAATCATTCATTGTTTGTCTCTCCAAACAAAAATACTCAAAAATATCTCAAAAACTTTTATATAAAGGCATGAACACAACTTGTGTTAATAACTTAATTTAATGGTAACAAAGCTACATAATTTAAAATGAGTCAAGAATAACAAATATACTTTTGTGATTTCTTAATTTCTAAACTGAAACCCTTCAAACTGATTAATAAACTGTCCTTTTGGTATGGTAAAAACAAAATGAAATTATTTACATAGATAATTTTACTTTCTGTTTACATATCTTAAATAAAACATACCAATCTTGCTGTTTCTGCCTTTTCTTCCTCTGCTCCAGCCTTGAAGATCTGGACTGGGTTAAGTGACAACTGAAATAGAAATTTATTATTTAGCTGTCATCAAAATTTGGGATATGTTTCTTTAAAAAATAAGATAATATAAAGGTGTTTTGACTTCATTTTTAATGTTGAATTAAACTTCTCATAAGACGATGCAAGACTTGGTGCTTAATAATGTTAACATTTTTATAAAAACCTTGGATTGACATTGCTATTAAAGAGATTATAAGACAATATACTTTACATTTGGTCTAAGGAAAGATAATTCTTCTTCAAATATTATGTTAAATCGAAAGAAAATCTTGACCTTGTAATTCAAAAAACAGGCATCGGTTGATGTTTTGACTTAGGTTTTGAAACCAGCTACCTTTATGGAAAAAGGGGAAAATAAGTGCAGGGATTGGACAAGTAAAGAACGGGGCCCTTCTGGTTGAAATAGGCCTATTAAAGTAAATATTTGGCATTTGAATACTTTTGACCACAGGGTCATGCCTTGATCAAACTTATTTCTTCAAGCTCTAAAATTAAATATATACCAAACCATTAAGCACCAGGCCTTCTAGTTTATACAAATTTTTAATTACTTTTTTCCAATTTCCTCATTTGGGGCCCCCCCAAAGGGATGCCTCAGGGAGGGGCAGAGCCCAATCATTTGAACAATTCTGAATCCCCTTCAAGAAGGGATGCCTTCTTCTTAGTTTGGAGGAAATTAGTTCAGTAGTTTTGGAAAATAAGTAAAAAATGTGTATAGTGAACATATCTGCTATAATATAGTGTTGAACTTTGACCCCAAAATGCGTTAACTGGTTTTGACTCATGGGTCAGGCCTTTAACAAACTTGGTTCTTCGTGCCCCAAAGTTACTACATACCAAAACATTAAGCTCTAGGCCATCTAGTTCATAAGAATATTTTTGAAGTTTTGTCAAATTTTCCGCTGTTTGATGCCCCCTGGGAACCGAGCCCCTTCATTTGAACAAACCTGAAACCCCTTTCCCTAAGGATACTTCCTACCAAGTGTGGATGAAATTAGCTGGAGTGGTTTAGGAGAAGAAGTTGAAAATGTGAAAAGTTTTTAAGATATTTGATCAACTGGGATGCTGTTTTAGCATCCCTTTTCAATATCCTCTTTGAATAGAATTTACATCATGACGTAGTGTTGCAATGCCGTAAAAAAGATGAGTGCCTGGTCAATGTTGTAAAGTAAACAAAACATCGTCTTAAATTAAACATCAGATTGGGGAGTAAAGAAAAGAACAAAGGACAAGACAACAAGACATTTTTATTAAATGCATCAAATTAAAAGGTATATTCTTAAATTTGTTTAAAAATTATAGGGAAATATTCAATTCAAATAGTGGACAATATGATCAAAATCAGCAAGGGGAAACAACCGGTAACCAGTAGTAAAAATGGCTTGTATATAATGCTGTTACTAGTTAGGTTTTGGATAATGATGTAAAACTGTAGCAGGCAACTATAAGGTGCCAGTTAGATGATTTTCTTGGCAAAGACCTATTTTTAATGCTTAATGGTGTACAAGATTGATATGAAAATAAATTTTGTAAGTTTGGATTTAGAATTTCCACAAATTTTTCTCAAGATGGCTCCATTCATTCATCATAACCAGCATCTCGTAGATGTAGCCAATCTTAAGTTATAATTTAACTGATCCACGTATCTCAAACCAGATGTTTAGCATGTTCTTGTAGGCAATTATATTCTAGGAGTCTGTCTGGATACAGAATTAAAATGGTCTATCATTGTCTGTATTTTTGACACCTTATTTTATTAGGGAGGTTTGAGTGTCTTGATGACCTGAAGAGTTATGCTGGTGGAAACTTGTGTTTCTGTTCAGGTCACCCAAGACAGACAGGTCGAAGGGTAAAGGCCAGACAAAGATCAGCATGTCCTTTAGACGTGACAATAACCTGATGGTCCTGTGTACAGGGATTTTTAGCCCTCCTGCATGATAACAATTTCATTGCAAGGGTCGATGGACGAGTAGACAGTAACGCCGCTGCATGGCCCAGTAGTTAATCCTTCTTTCTGAACTATCCCTATCGCTTTGATTTTCCATTCCTATTGCCACTTCTCTGTCTGTCCTATTGTTTGGTTTTTCTGCTTTGGTCTTTTGTCACAGTATCGGTGAAATACTCTGGAAGTGACTTTAAGCACTAATTAAACAAACAAACAAGCCTCTTGCATGCAGGTTTGTCCCAATTCTTTTTCAATACAAAATACACCTACTTATCATCATATTTCAGAAAATTTATTGCTTTTCAGCTTACTTAAACTCAAATTTATTTCATCGAAGAATATTGAGAGAATATAAGCAATGGCCCAGGGTTTGATAATTCTTTTTTACTATATGTGTGTTATACAACGGGATAGACAAATACAGAGTTCGTATTTCAATTCTTAAATGTAAGCCAATGAAAGTATCAATGGTACGTACATTAAACGGCATTTATTAATGATTTTAGAATGCAAAAGTAGCATCAAGCTTGTGCTTGTTTTCAACATGCAGACATGTTGTTTTCATGAAGTCACATGGTTTCCATGCTTCCACTGTCGGTATGAGCGAACATCTGTAATAAGATAACTTGTACGTTGGACATTACATAGTTTGGTGTATCGAAACATATTTTCTAACTATCCTTAAATTTTACTTACCATCTTGACAACGATGATCTAACGGTATTACTTCTTTCTGGAAGTTTCTCCTGCCTTGGTTTCCAGCGAATGGCCGATGGAATAAAAAGGCTGACTAGAAATTTCCCTAAAATAAAACGAAAAGACAGTAAATTTAAACGAAACGAGTATTGCTGTGTGTTCGCTAGGAAATTTATATATATTACACATATAAATAAGATTAATATAAAAAAGATTCCAAAAATTAAAACATGTTTGCTTAAATATGTAAAAAAAAATTAACATCACAGTTATTCAATGCTCAATCAGAAACGTAACGGTAGAAAGAAGAGTTATCTTTCTATGATAAAACTACTGATTCTTTTGTTGTAGATCTATTATGTTTTTATGGCATATTGAGAAATGCAAATTGTCTTCCTGTGTAATATGCTATATACGTGTTTGTTTGTATTGTAATTTTTAAAATTAAAAAAGAATTTAAATTAGAAAATTGTTCCATAATGCAAACATTGTGAATACAGGACATTAACTTATGTTTCTTGAAGTACATGTACTCTTGTCGCCACCTGGGAGGAATGCATGTACGTTAACGTATTCCTCCCAGTCGCCACGGCTTTTTTTTTTTTTTTACGTCAAACGAGATATCAAGCCAGTATCGCTAAAAAAAAGTAGGTATTTTAAATTTACAACACATTTTACATCATGAAGAACTGGTCATAAAAGTTTTAATGTTTAGATTTTGAAATGTGATCCTTATTGGATGTGATCAATTTTGTAAATTAAAGATGTAATAAGTTAGAATTGATATGTTTTATTCTACCAGTGAAGTAAATACCCTGTGACTACGTCACTGATTCTACTGTACCTTTCCAGGGAAATGAATTATTTGTTGCACTTAAATTCTCTTTAATAATAATGAACATCCGTATGTTGTCCATTATGTATTGTTGTATGAATTTTAAAATGAATAATGGATACTTTTCAGAGAATTTCCAAGTGTTAAAAAGAATTAAATTTGTTCCCACCAATAGATGTTCAAAAAGACACGGATTTATACAAGATGTGTGGACTTCCGTGAAAAAAACAATAAAATGTTTCAACATTGCTCAAGGTGAACTGAAATTTGTTGGAGAAAGAAAACAAAATTTAAAACAATTAAACGCAGGGGGTTGTTTAAAACACATCAACAATCAACATTGTCAACCCCCAAAATGGTGTGGGTTATTTCCATAATCAACAATGTGTACCCAAACAAATTGTGACATAAGGATACACTATTACCCTTTCTATGCAGTGCATGCGGAAAAAGTGAAGGGACTGGTTGGCAATTTAAATTAAATATTGCAAAGCACGTACGTGATATATATACACACATTCACAGACAAAAAAAAACATATGTTTGTATTCAATCAATAAAAACGGTACACTCCAAGACGGAAATGACACAAATTACATCACAAAACACAGGATGGGTTGCATCAACAGAACGTGGAACATTGACACACCAACAATAGCCGCACACGAAACTAAGCAGTTTAGTTAAACCGGCTAATAAGGCATCAACCTTCCCACTTCCTGCATGAGACAAGAAGTCTTAAGTATGGAAGTACAGTATAAAAATAACTTCTAACCTATGTGCATGACCCCCCCCCTCCCCCCCTCCCCCCCTATGTATAAATCATAGTCCGTCTTGATACCAAAACAGGACAAGACATGCATGGTTCTTAAAAATAGTGATAAATACCTTAGATGTAACACAACACGGAAGTATTACTTATGCAGTTAAACCAATTCACCACGACACGAAAATGGGAATAAAATGTTTCATGTAAAAATTAAACATGTACAATAATTAAGCAGATGGGTTTAGGTAATTTTTTTCATCATGTGTCAAATCAACCACTTTCTCCACTGAAGAACAAAGGATGATGCGAAATGATTGTCCTGCTCAGGTTAAAATACACCTGTTAAGAGCAGGGCTGTAGCCTTGGGTAAATCGGTAGGGCCAACACTTTTTTTCTGCCGCACACATATATTTGCCGATTTTACGAGAATCTTGTCATAGCCTCCTCCCGGTAGGCTACGGCACTGTATAAGAGAGAGAATGAGGGACCATAGAGAACAGGATTCCCCTACTTTTCTTGGGGGAGGGGTACTGGAATTAGGTTATCGGTCCGTCCGTCTGTGGACACAACGTTGTTCGAATATCGAATACTTCTCCTAAACCACTGAACTAAATTCAACGACACTTGGTTGGTACAATTGATCACCACATCCTGCATTGGTGCGTAATCTATTATTTGAGTTACCTCCCCCTTTTAACAGAGTTATTGCCCTTTATCCAAAATCCTTTGTGCATCTACTCCTCCGAAACTACTGAATTGGTTTAAATGACACTTTCTACATTTTATCGCCACGACCTCTTGAGGTGTGTTATCTACATAAATGTTAGTAACCTCCCTTCTAAGCAGAGTTATAGCCCTTTATAAAAAATAGGTTTTTCGACGAAACTTTGGTTGACTTCTCGTCCTTAACTACTGCACTGATTTGAATGACACATCGTGAAAAGGTGCATTTTCTATATAAATTTGAGTTACTTCCCTTTTAAACAGAGTTATGACCCTTTATCAAAAACCTTTGCACGTCTTATCCTCCTGAAGTACTGAACTGATTTAACGACACTTGCTATAATTTATCGCCACACTCTGCAGAGGTGCGTAATCCAGATATGTGCATAATCTATATAAATTTCGTAACCTCCCTTTTAAACAGAGTTAGGGCCCTTTTTAAAAATAGACTTTTCGACGCAACTTTGTTTGACTACTCATCCTTAACACCTGCGATGTACCGTCATGCACATCCTGCAGATGTGTATATTCTATCTTCGCCGCTCTGCTTTCATGATAAGGTTGCTACTTCTATTCATCTCCTGTTAATAGTTTTTCTCCTTTGCTCTTTCGTCACCATAACTGTGACTTATTCTTATGGTGACACATGCTTCTCTTAAAACAGTGGAAATGGTTACCGTACACCGGAATGACACGAAAGCATCGCGGCGGGTAACACATGTGTAGCAGGAAACGCTTACCGTATCGCGAGCATCTGGTTTCGCTTCTAGGTTTTTAATAGAAGTTCACGATGTTTCCATTCATTTAGTTAATAAATGTATATTTGGTTAATTTGTCTGTGCGTCTTCCTTTTGTTTGCTTACGGCTTTAGAATATTGTCTTGGTTTTTCGAATTTACTACTATATCCGGAAAATGTTTTCAGGTCTTTGGTATTTTTGTGCTTCTATTACGATTTACAAGTAGAGCTAGACGGAAACATGGATAACTGGTTATAACATGGACATTGAAAGGACCATCTTTGCCTTTCTCAACGGACCGCCCATAATATTAGCGAGAGGAAAAAACATGCATTGTTATTAATCCATATTGTTTTCTTATATACATAATTCACGGTATGTATTATTATGATAGAAATGTTCGCGATGGTTTTTATTTCACGCTAAAAGGCTTGACCGTGAACAGAGCGAAATTAAAACACCCGTGAATAGTACCCATTGTAGAATAAATTAGTGAGATGAACTTGCTCATAATCTAAAGATTTTCTTAACATTATAACACTTTTCTTGTAGAGTTAGGCCTATGCAGTTTTAATAGATTAACTTTCATATTATGCATTGTTTTCTATAACGTTTTATTCATAGCATGTGTGACCTTGTAACGTAAAGCCATCCTCAACTATAGGATATAATATTTGTGTTTGCATGCCGGTGTGTTATCTTATGTAAGATTTGCTACTCTATGAACAATGCTGACAAACCTGATGTGCAACAAATTATATTACAACGCGTCGTTTCAGACTCTTCTATTGACCTATGCCCCTATGTTATTTACTTAGTGTTACATATAAACTACTTCATAGTGCAGTGAGACTAGCAAACCGTTGGCCTCGAATTTAGTAACGATATAAATCAATCTGATTTAAATCAGATTTACTTC
>JAUMGZ010093779.1:0-17923 GCA_032359645.1 Pododesmus macrochisma
CATGCATTTGTTTGAACTCAAAAAAGAAATAATAGCTTAGAAAAGTTGCAAAGTTTAAAAACAAAACACTGTTACATACTTCAAAACACTGTTATATACACAAGTTAAAACTCTATAATAAGTACTTCAACATATAAATTAGGCTTTTCATTCACTCTTAATTACATGAATTAACAATCTTACAATTTTGCGTTCTGTATTTTATATTTCAATAACTATATTAGTCAGCCATTCATTGTTAGTTCATGTCTACAGATACTTAATATGTGTGATGTTTTAACTACCACAGATACTCATGTATCAAATTTTAACTACCACAATAGTGACATGTACTCCTGTGTGACATTTTGACTATATTCTCTCAAACAAAAAAATTGCCTTGTTCCTCTGTATATCTGTCTTTCTGTCCAGTAATCTTGTCAATAAATCTATTCTATTGTACCTTGTCTGATGTTTCTTAAAATGAACTCAACAAATGAAACAAATAAGAACATGTTAATGAAGAAAGGATGTTGTTGTCTGTTGAGTTTTCAAGAGTTATACCCCTTGGACATTTAAGAAATTTTATGCTGTTTAACATGGATCTTAAGATTGTTGATGCAACTCTTCCATATGCCTTGTCTGATTTTCTTGGAAAAAGGCAAAATATTGTACTTGCATGGATCAAAATGATTTTTTTTTGTTTAACTCTCTTTTCAAAAGTTGTCCCTTGGACTTGTTTAAAGATTTTGGAAATATAATGTCTTTGGTTTGTACATACATGTTTATCTGTACTATACCTGCATGGTACTGGTCCTTCTGAATGTACTTCTCAAATTTATTTTAGTATACCAATATTTTGTTTTTGCTTTTGGCAATAAACAAGTTATCAATATCATTCCATGGAATACAATTTTATTTCCTTTGGCAGGTCAGTACTATGTCCCACTGATGAGATCGGAGGACAACACAACTCAGCCTGTGATTGGTCAACCGTGGTCACCTGACAGTAAGGCCCAGATAAATGCTCCATCCATGTTTAATCCAAAGGATCCATTAATGGCTGTTAAAGCATGTGCTGGTCCTATGACACCTTCCAAGGTAATTGTTCAGTGTTCTAGTGCAATATCTTATAATAACTATTTAAGAATATGACATATTGATAATGGAGTGTTTTAGAACAATTACATTGCTGACAGAATTGCATAAAAATAGCGAGAAAATATTTGGAAATATTATTTTGACATTTAGGTCATCAAAAATCTAATTTTGATCAATAATTGTATAATCATTTATTTGTTTCAATTTCTAGCACAAAAAGGGTTTACATAATGGAAATAATCTGAAAAAAACAAACTATCAGAATATTTCCCTTGTTTTTGTGTTGTATACTTTTGCTCTGTCATTTGATAAATGAAACTAAATAAACTGTTCAGAGTCTCTGTTACCTATTTATCACTTCTAAATATGTATTTAACTTGTAAATGTATTGTGATAACTCTTTTACCTACTTTATCACTTTTCAATATGTATGTAACATGCAAATCTATTATGACATTCAGGCTGAAGTATTTCACAAGAAATGGGCAACACCCCCATCTGGTAGTCCAAAACGTGTGAGACAAAAGTATGTATTAGCACGAAGGGAGGATTCGGATAAAGGCATGGAGAGATTAGGAAGGTATGTCTTACCATTGAAAACATCTTTTTTTCTTTACTTCTGTACTAACAATCAGCCTACAAGGTAAGCAATAGTGAAATTTTGTCCTTGAGATTGAATTTGATGAAATTTGATGAAATTTGATGAAGATTTCAATCAATATTGAATTTATACATTTGTTTACACGTTTCATTCATCATTTTCTGGAGATATTTTTAGACATATAAAATTTCTAATATTACAAGGGAAAAACGGTTAAACAGGTCAGGTCAGTCATTTTAGTCATTTTGAATATTAAAAAAGTAGTTTTATTGATTAACATGAAGCAATCAAGGCTTTCTATAAATGACACTTTAACACTTTGATTTTACACTAAGTTTTAAATGTAAAGCTTGTATATAATTGCATATACAAGTATTGAAATACATGTTCATGCTCAACAGACAAGATATTAATGGGATTTGAAAGTCATGGCAATTCAATAGTAAGTTTGAGTAAGATATCTGTACCAACATTTTCGCAGCCACAATCGGTTGTGTTCAAATATTTTGACTTGGATTTATCGTACATTTATATATCTGTTGACAGAGAGCTTGCACAGACAATGAATATACCATGGCTGGAGTACTGGGATTTTTTACAGACGTACGTAGATCTTTCTTCAGACGATGGCCTTGATCTTTTAGAAGATTATTTCCAGAAGCAGAAAATTGCTTTGTGTATTTCTGATGGAATTGAAAAACTGGACATAATGGCAAGAAGTTTTCACTCTACTGGAGGGAATATTTTGAGTGCTAGTCAGATGACATGTTCATGGAACTTGTTGTCATTAGCAGAGCAAATTGAACAGGACTTGAAATCATGTGAAGCACAAAGAGCCAATAACTTGCAAGATGCTGACTTATCAAGTGCAGCAGAGATTGTTCCATCCTCAACTGAAGTTTCCAACAAAAATTGTTCAGCTTGTAAGTTGGAAAATGGATCTGTTTCATCTAATGGTACACCTCCTGCTATGAAGAGTTCTTTGATAAGGGGACATAACCTGTATAGTACACCTGTGTCCAATGACAGTTACTCCTACAACAGATCTGCATGGTTAAGTAGATCTATGGAGAGAAGTGATATTATGAACCAATCTGTTGACAGTGTCAATGGAAGTGCTAGTCCTATTTCATGTCTTTCAGCTATTTTTGCAAAGTTGTCTCTCCTGGATCGCTCTCGGCCATCTAAATCCTCCCCAAAGTCTGGTTCATGTACATCTTGTATGGGGGACAGATCAATATTTCACAGAAATCCGAGCGACTATCCTATGGATGCATCTTATGCCTCCTACGCTTCATATGCCTCCTCTAAACCATATGGAAAAGTTCCCTACTTTAAAGAAGCTATCGATACTTACAATGCGTATATGTCATCTCAAGATGGAAGTGTCAGTGATGGAGAACCTATAGGACAAAATGGTGTCCCCATTAGTGTGTGGAAACGCCCAACATTAACAAAACAAGAGAAAGAGATTCTAGTGAATGAAAAACTGAACGAAGATCCTGGTGACAAAGTAGATAAAAAGGCCAGTGTAATGGCTTGGAGAGATAATGTAAACAATACTACGCAATCAGACAGTGATCATAGCAGTGTTGATAAAACTGATGAGATGATCCAGTCGAACGACTCTGTGCAGTCTCATGAGTCAGAGTTAGATGATAGTCTGGATGAACTAACAAACAGATTCAAACACAGGGTGGCAATCAAGGAAGCAGCAATGAATAAGTCTTGTACTGACATAGAGGACGCTGCTGTGCCGTATACTCCAACTCATTTAGATGTCACTCTTGAAATGGATAGAGACAAAATTTGTGGAGCTATGTTTGAATCTTTGTTTGAAATATTAAATGAAAGAAAAAATGTCGAAAATGTTAGATTTGATAAGAACAGTCCTGTCCATGTACCGAACAGACAAGATATTGTCTTGGATGTGAAAGACTCTAAGATAGTGGGAAATAGTAACATTAATGTAGATATTGCAGTTATTCCGTATCACAGCAGTGTAGCAGAGATAAGTCTGTTTAAAGATATACCATTCATTGTGACTTCAAGAGAAGATGTTTCTGACAATGCTACCGAAGTGACAGATTTACCCTCCATTGTTGATGTCAAATTTAATTTTGGCAAAGATACTTTAATTCAGGCTTTGGTTATAAGTAATGCTCTGAAATCCAAGATGTTCTTTGTTCACGGGTAAGAGATATTTTTTTTTATTTGATTTTATCAGTCACCTTCATTTGTGTTTCATACAATCATGACAATCTGGGCCATTGGTTAATTGTAGAATCTTTTTTTGCTGGGGTAAATAAAACAAGCACATGTAATCTGTCATGAAACACATAAAATATAAATAAATAATTACCGCTCCTTTATCTTGAAAGGTGCAATAAATACAATAATATGTAAGCTCCACCTCTAACAAATCAGGTCAAAGGAGGGGCAATTTTGGACACCTGAAAAACAAAGTATTGTCAGATTGGTGCATAAATGTTGCAATGTGGCATATTCAGAAAACTTAAGAATGAACCCAACCCAATATTGGGTCATTATGAAAAGTAAGTAGTATGTTTAAATTAGTCTACCCTTTGTAGCTCTATGGTGGCAAACATTCCAAATTTTAAGGCCAAAATAAGCTATCGTTCCCACAGCTACTTATATTAGTTTCCATGCTCTCATTTATTTAATATCAGAAGTTTACACTCATTTTCAAATTAAGTCTGTTCAATGTAATTGATCATTTGAATTTCATGTTGTTGAAAAACCACAAAATGCTTTTTGAGATCCTTAACTAACAATCAAAAATTTATTATTTTCAGGTATCGGCCAACCAAGTCTGATCTCGATGTGAATCGAGCATTAGAATCAGTTTTACCGCACAAATTAGATGGCTTCCCATTTGTTAGAGAGTGGAAAAAGGTTGTGTCCTCTTACACTACAGACAAATCCTTCACGTAAGAGCATAAACATATATGTTACTGATTTGCCTCTTGATTTTTACGGTAGATGGTACAATTCTTTGTTTTGTGGCTTAATGGATCATCATTAGTTAACTAGTGTTTTAACAGCAATCAACAATTGATTATTAAATTACGCATCACTATTTTGTCACATTCTCCTCAGTATTATTAACACTAGTATGTAGTAAAGATGTACAGTATGTTGTAGATTATAAAAAATATGGTTAGGGATTAAGGTTTACTAAATCTTGTTGATCAAATCAAGTATGGTCAAAGGTATTCTTGGCAGATAAAGTGATGTATGATCCATTGGTAATGTGTACTCAAAGAAAAACTTATTAAGCATGGGCAAAAATAAATTTGTACTTATATCAAGTATAAAGTCAATTGTTGAGTCGTTTTTGCAGGTAAATTCAGTAATTTACTTTGTGTTATACTTTATTTTATATTATAGCTTCATCTTTAATGTTAAAAGCCTACTTTATCTTTCTAGATGGGAGAGTCCAGCTAAGGTAAGGAAACAATCTCATTTGTCAGCCAGTTTTCCATTGGGATCCTCTCCACAGCGAGCCACCAGTCCTGTTGTGTTTTACCCTAGTCCTGTATCAAGCAGTCCACGCAAAAAGATGTCCAGCACATGGTCCATGCCTAACTTAAGAATGGAACTATTCCCTGCGGGAGTAAGCAACAGGTGGTCGATGACAAACTGATACTATTAAAAGGATAGCTGTCAGCAAATAAGCAACTGACTGTGGATTATCAACTACATATATTGAAACAAGTTACACAGAGAAAATAAAAAGTGGTAATTTGACATCACACAGTCCAAGAGAACAGACAGGAATCAAAAATGTTGTTAAATAGATGTTACACAGAAAATGTAACTTTTCCCTGCGGGCGCAAGCATCAGGTGGTCAGTGACAAACTGATACTACTTAAAGGTGATCTATCAGCTTATGGGGAATTTATTATGGATGAGTAAAAATCAACAATATTGAAACAAACTAAACAGAAAGAAAACCAATCAGTTGTAACGTGACATTACTCTGACCAAGAAAACAGAGAAAATTAACAAAAATAGTAATATAGACGTTACACAGACCAAGAAGAGGGAGAGAAACTAAAAAATGTAGTATAGACACAGATCAAACAGAAGACTAGGCAGATGTGATATAGACATTACACAGATCAAAGTGACTAATCCTGTGTAAGCTTGGACCTACTGATGGATTAACATAGATTGCCTTTTCAAATTTTTATTTATCTGCCATGGTAGATTTGAAAAGTTCAGTAGCACATGCTTACTAAAATACCCGTACACCAAAGTACACTGATATTTAATGTAAGCTTAAGATTTGTATACTAGTCCTAAATGTTTATATTAAATATAAGTGTGGATAAGAAATGGGGATGATGACCCTTTGGCAGTAAAATATACTTAGTAAAACTTCTTAATGTCTCTTTTACATTGAGTGATATCACATTTGTAGGACACTACTTCATTTGTAGTCCAAAGTGGACGTTTTTCCATATAAATTATGTCTGTCCACCTATTGTTAACTTTCAAATTTTTAACTTTTTCTCCAAAACCAATGAACCAATTACGACCAAACTTGGTAGGAGGCATCCCCAAATGATGGGGCTTGGCTTGCAGGGGGTCAAAATGAGAAGTTTAACAATAATTATAAAATCTTCTTATTCTCAAGAAAGCCTAGAGTTTAATGTTTTTATATATAGTAACCTTGGGGCACTGAGAACCAAGGATTGTACATTTTGGGGCAATACTCAATTCTGACGGTATTGCATTTATGTTAACATTTTCATCTTATCCTAAAAAAAAAAACAACAAAAAAACATCTGAAACAATTTGAGCCAAACTTAGTTGTAAGCATCCCTCTGTGAAAGAGATTCAGATTTGTTCAACCTTCAGGGATTGCCACTAGTTCATAAGAGGTCCAGAATGGGGAAAATAAGACAAGTTGTAAGAAATCATCTAATGAACTAGAAGAAGTGGAGCTTAATTCTTTGGTATAATACATAGTAATCTTGGGAATCAATTTTGTTCAAGGTGAGACCCTGGGACTTTAAATGTGTTACTACTTTTGGTATCTATTACAAGTTCAATGTTAACGCTATTGCATATAAGTAATATTTTCAAGTTTATCACTTCTTCACAACTATAGGACCAAATTCAACCAAACCTTGTTTGAGGCATCCTTAAAGAAGATGGATTCAGGTTGGTTCAAATAATAGCTTTCCTTAATCCCCACCCCTAAGGCCTACCCCAGTTAAGGGATTAAAAAAGGGGGAATAATTAAAAAAAAAAAAAAATCTAAGGCACTTGCATGTTAATCAAATACCAAATGAAATTATATTGCTATTCCAACTAGATGGATGTTAAGGCCCAATAGGCCTCTTCTTAATGTATGATGATATTAACTGTAAGAAATATAACATTTGATACTTAATTTATATTTCATTACGCTTTTATGCATGCCTAAATTAAAAGTTTGAGAAAACATAACACGATACATTCCATATTATGCTGAAAAAAAACTATATTGTCATCCTGTTGCAATTGGTATCTTGAAAGTTGTAATGTTTTTTCTGTGGAAAAATTAAAATTTTAATGGACATAGGAAAATTTACTTTTCACTTTTAAACCATTGAGGATTTTGATTTGTACTTGCTAATAACTAAGATATATAGTAAAACTTCCATGTGATCAAGAAGGGTCATCTTAATTTTTTTTCACTAGAAATCTATTATCTTTTATGTGTCATACATAATAGGTGATGGAGACTTAAAACTACATGTATCCTATGGCTATAAATTACACACAATTTGTAGATGTGCCTGAATGAATGAATTTCATTGATTTTTTTGCAGACAGTGACCATTAAGTATAGTTGGTGTGCTCACACTGTAAATATGTTTATTCTCCATGCATAATATTAAATAGACGATATTTTTGACTGTAGAATCTCAGAATGATGAATTACTTTGGCCATTATTACTATCAGAAGATACAGATGGGGCACTATCAGTAAACAAGTTTGTTACCAAATGCATTATATTTTGAGTTAAATATGTTGATTTTTTTAAACTTTGCGTTTAGGTTTTTTGAAAGAGAGGTAGACCATTTTGATTTTATGTTATATACCTGGTATATAGCACAAATGTCAAGCTCTCATTAGACCCAACTTTTAACACAGGGCTTCTATAGAATACATGTAAAGGTGCACAAAAGAATATTGTTCAGTGATTTTCCTAGTTATGAATCGCTGAAAATTACTATTTTATTCCAAATAATCATTTTTCTTGTTTTCATATTTTTCAGAGACTGATTCTTAAAACTACCAGTGTAAATCTGAAATAGTTTGACTTTAAAAAAAAAATTGGAATGTCAACAATGGGTGTCTTATGAGCTAGAAATAAGGAATATTCGGAACTGGTAAATAGTGATTTAAAATGAGGAAAACTACTGCACATGTATTTCCTATAATTGATTTTATGGTGTAAAGTCGATGGTTTAAGAAAATTTTGTTAAAGGCAATGGAAGATAATTTCATCCATGTTTAATCTTTGAGAACATTTAATGAGTCATTTTAAGGATATTTTTTATTTTGGTACCTATTTGGTGTATTTTCCTTTCATTTTTTCATGGTGTAAAATTATTTTGAAAAGTTCATCTGGTATGACACTAAATGTGCATAGAATTAAAGCATTACTTGTAATTCCAAATATATTTCAGTTAATTCAATTACATGTTTACAGAACTAAAAAACAAACTTGTATTGAATATTGGCTACAATGTATATCTTTAAAATAGAATCTCTATGGTCTTTTTTATTTGAAATTTGAAAAAAATCATTCAAGAGGGAAAATGTGATTGATGTAGTGATGATGAGTACTCCACATGAATAAACATGTATACCTACCTACCTACCTACCCACCCACCCTAGTTAGAAAAGGACTTATCATATGTATAAATAGGATTTTATAAATGAGGGCAGATAATGCAAACAATAATTTGAGATGATCATTATGTACAGTACATGTAGTGGTGTTATTCTGTGTACATTTTATTCCATCTTTTACAAACCTAATGAGTCTAGGTAAATGTGATCAGATTTTGAAAATCACAAAGATAATAGATAAGTAAATCGAAAAACCAAGACGATATTCTAGTTCATTCACCTTCAAGATATATATATATATATACCTATCTACCCACCCTATATATACATGGAAGTTTTGTGTGTATTTCCATCTCAGTTCTGTTAATTGTTTGACTATTTTCAATAGTATATCATTGTAGGACCATATACAATACATGTAGGTACATAATTAAGAGTGGAAAGATTGTTTTGTAACTCTATTGCTATGTTGACATTTTGTCATGCTCTCAAGTATTGTGAATATTTTTAAGTGCTATTATATAATTACTTTGTGATATTTTAAATATGTGTGATGGGTTGCAGGTACTTGTTAGGTTTGTAACTGATAAGAACCTTGGCCTAAAACATACGCAATTAACTGGATGTAATAAATGTACATGTTTTTGTAAGGAAGATTACAGAATAACCATTTACTTGAAGCATTGTTTACCTAGCCGAAGGCTCAAGTTACCTATTGTGATTGTTCTATGTGCGTCGTGTTGTGTGCTGTGGGTCAGTCAACTTTTCACATTTTCGACTTCTTTTCAAGAATTGCTGGGCCAATTTCAACCATATTTGGCAGGAAGTACCCCCATGGGAAGCTGCTTCAAGTTTGCAAATAAAAAGGGGCTGGCCCCCATAGTGGCCCAAAAAGGGGTAAAATTAGACATTTTTAAAAAAAAATTACTTTCATATATGATATGCATGATTTTAAAAAGTTTGCGAACTAAAACAAAATCTATATAAACGAACCACTAGGATCTTTGAAGTGGAAAAAGTCTACTATAACATGTAAATTCCTTGTTTATGTTTTTATTTTGACAAAACTTGGTGTGGATGATCCTCCTATGGTTTTCAGATGTGGGTCTGACATTGCTGAACTCGATCCAATATGGCCACCCTGGCTTCTGATTGGCATTTTCAGCTTCTTGTCAAGAACCATTGGTCAGATTTTAGCGAGACTTCATGTAGATGTTTCTTGCATGGTCGCTAATCTAGATTTTTGATCCATATTGCATAACTCTATCCATTAAGGCCTTCCTTGCTTCTGTTTGGCCATGACCTTTTCAACTTTTTGTCAAGAACTGTGGGTCAGATTTTCACCAAACTTGATGAAGATGTTTCTTGCATGGTTCCCTTTCAGATTTGTGTCCAATATTGCCAAACTCCATCCAATATGGCTGCTCTGGCTTCTAATTAGCCGAGGCATTTTTGACTTCTTGTCAGATTCATTGATCAGATTTTCACAAAACTTGATGTAGATGTTTCTTGCATGGTTCCCTTTCATATATATGTCGGGTATTGCCGAACTCCATCCAATATGGCTGCCCATTAGCTAGCTTCTGATTAGCTGAGATATTTTTGCCTTATCATGAGCCATTGATAAAATTTTCATGAAACTTGATGTAGATTATCCTTGCATACACATCTTGGCAGGGTGGAGTGTTTCATACTAAATTCAGGTCAGCAGCCCCTGACTTGCAGAGTTATTGCCCTTTGTTGATAATCTTTATATAGACCATAACTTGTACAATGTTTGACTTTGATTACTCATGTGACTGTTAAAAGTCCCACGTGCCTCTTGTTATCATAATATAGCTATCTATATATTGTTTCCTATCAAGACTACTCTGTCTGTTGACAACTTCCAATGGTATTGAATGTTTGATAATTACATGTGTACAGTATTTCATGTCTTATCCTCAAAATTAGTTGGTCTGATGCAAGCCTGTTGGTTAAACTGAAAAAGATTTACTCAAGAACATCTAAATTGGATATATATACTGTATACATGTAAATATGTACTATTTATATTCAAATATCAACTGAATTCCTACATGTATATCAAGCACTTACTTGGCACAAGGAAATGTATTGCAGTAATTCTACAGGTTTTCTCTGATCCTTAAAACTGTGTGGAGGCAGAGTGAGGAAACTTAATAAGTATATGCTTTTTGCTTTAAATGTTCAATGTTTTCAAGCTGAAATTAATAGAAAGCATGGAAAATCACAGCATACTTTTAAAGAAATCTTTTTATTTTTTATTTTCAATTTGCATGTGTTCAAAAAGTTGTGAAAATTGTGCAATATGGTTTTACATATGTACACAGATGTATTGTTTTAATGCTTACTTTACAGAGTAAAGTTCATATCATGTAGCCAAGTTTTGTTTGTAATTTTTTCTATTTGTTAAGTTGAATACATATATTGCATACAGTATTAAATGTTAATTCCTTGAAAAATAAACTTGGTAACTACCAAAACAGCTTTTCTTTTTCTATTATTAGCACACTTGAGCCAACTGGGTTAATAAAATTCTCTGTTCAGTTCTTGCTAATAAAAGTAGACTTCATTTAGATATGGCCTAGACATGTGTTGAAAGGTATGTTCAACCCGATTAAAACAAACGAATAAACATAGCTCTGGTGAACTAATATACTGCAGCCTTAACCAATATATATAACCTTTTGCATAACTCTAGTTTCAAAAGATTGATTAGTAATGTAGGTTAAAAAAAACCACAAGTAAGTTAAAATTCATGTATGTGCACCTGATGCATGTTGTAATTATATATATAATAAAATGAAGTTTACGAGTGACTCAGTGTACCATAAATAAACGAATTGGTGTGTTGGGTGGCACTTTATTTAATTACTGATGGCGAGTAGACATTATGTTTATCAATTCTCTCCCAGGAGTTTCTAATGCAAGCAGAAACAAGAGGCCTAATCTGGTTTGAACTGCAGTATTATTTCATTTGTTATTTGTATTTTTTGATAAAAATTACCCTTCGAATTCAGTCCCCTATTATATTGGTTTCCCCTGTGGAGAGAGGGGTGGTTAGCTCAATCATTTGAACAAATATGACAGTAGTATCCCAATTTTCTGAAAGATGCATGCATCCTATAAATTGGTCCAGTAGTTTTGGACAAGAAGGCAAAATGTGAAAGTTAACATACTTTCTAATATGTTGAACTTTGTCCCCAAATGTATAACCTATTTCCTAACCCCAGCGTCATGATTTTAACAAACTTGATTCTATATGCCCTAATGTTACTACATACCAAAACATTAAACTTTATGCCTTTTAGTTCATTAGAAAAGGATTTTTGAAATTTTGAAAAATTTTCCTCATTTTGTCCAGCTAGTGGTGCCCCCTGGGGGAAAGCCCCATCATTTGATCAAATCAGAATTCTCTTCCCATGGAATGCTTCCTCTCAGGTTTGGTTGAAATTGGTTCAGTGGTTATGGAAAAGAAGTCCATAATGTAAAAAGTTAGTGCCGGGTAGGTGCAGGACAGCATTTCTGTAAGAAAAGTCCACTCTTGACTATAAATCAAAATGAGTTGTGGTGGCCTTATCATGTCCCTAAAGTGCCTCCTGACCCAACCTCTGATACATTTTTTTGGGATAGCACCTTATGAAATATATCCAACCAATTAACAGTCCCATATATATATATAATCCCTTTTAACAAAGCATACATATAACAACAGTACAACTTTTATTCCTCTGTTCATATATATAGACAAAGGCAAGGTATACATACATTTCATAGTTATAATATGATCAACAATTTCACTGATTTTGACATAGACAGGATTGACACACAGCTGTCATACAGTTTATTACCAATATCCAATTTGAAGTTTTATGAAATTCATACACATTTATGAGTCATCTACAAAAGCTAACATGAAGTGGTCAAAAAAAGACAACAAACATTATCTTAAGTTCAAAGGTCAAAGAAAACTGTCATGTGTTGTTACCCTGTGATAAATTCAATGGTGTTTCAGATCGTTACCTTTGTCAAAATAATATTCATTTCACACATTCATGGCCACTAGCTAGGTGTACAAAATCATACTGCACATTTCGTGGTTTTCAGATAGACATGTGACAAAGAGTGCTAGTTGGCATAGGTGCTACTTCCTCAATATTATAGTCACCCAGTTCATATGTCTATAACGATAATGTCACACTATTAGTTGGTCAAAAAGCTCTACTCCATTCTGGTGGTCACTTATTTCATAAAGTCTACAATGTCATACTTTCTTGTCCCAAGGCTCTACTTCCATCTGGTAGTCACAGTTTTTCGTCTGCAATGTCATACATCATATGACCTTATTGGTCACATGGCTCTACTCCCATCTGGTAGTAACTCAGTTCATACTTTCTACATTGTCACACAGCATACGATCTAGCTGGTGACAGTCACATGGCTCTACTCCCATCTGGTAGTCACTCAGTTCATACTGTCCACAATGTCACACATCATACGACATAGTTGGTCACATGGCTCTACTCCCATCTGGTAGTCACTCAGTTCATACTGTCCACAATGTCACACATCATACAATCTAGTTGGTCACATGGCTTTACTCCCATCGGGTAGTGGCAACATTCTTATACAGTCAATGTCATACTTTGGCTAGTCACAAGCTCTACTTCCTTTTGGAAGTCACGTACAGATACATCTTAATGTCATACTGACTACTGTCACAAAGTCATGCATAATATGTATACATAATCTAGTTTGTCACACAGCTCTAAATCTACTCCCATTGGGTAGTCATTCATGATCAGTTCGTCTACAATATCACACATCATATGACCTTGTTGGTCACATGGCTTTACTTCCATTTGGTAGTCACTCAGTTCATACTGTCTACAATATCACACATCAAACGATCTAGTTGGTCACATGGCTTTACTTCCATTTGGTAGTCACTCAGTTCATACTGTCTACAATATCACACATAATACGATCTAGTTGGTCACATGGCTCTACTCCTATCTGGTAGTCACTCAGTTCATGCTGTCTACAATATCACACATCATACGATCTAGTTGGTCACATGGCTCTACTTCCATTTGGTAGTCACTCAGTGCATGTGCGGCCTGTAGTAGTTCAGTTTTCACTAAAGATTTTGAATCAAAACTATAGTCTTCAGATAAACTATTAATGCTGGTTTGAATAAGTTCCTTTACTTTATCTAAATGTTTCTTGAATCTTTCGGCTATCTCTGTACGTTGATTTTTCTGTTGTTCCATCATTACACGTAAGGTTTCTCTCGCTTGGTGGGGTCTGTATTCATTTATAAGATGATGCATATGTATGAAGAGAAGATTCAGGTCTTCAAGCTTTTCACTACGTTTAGGTGAATCTGGAGCTTTAATCAAGATGTCTATGAGATCAAGGAAATTTACCAAAATAGAATGGTTTAATTTCTTCAATTCTCGTTTATGATCAAAGTTTTGTGGATGCAATCGTTTAAATCCTAGAGATTCCAACGGCCTGATTATGGTGTCCTCGGCTGTGTACTGCGCTCCAAATGTTGTGTAGGTGTCCTGAAATATAGTGAGCTTCGCATCAATGAAAGTAACAGAAAACACAATGTTGACATAAATATTTAATCTTATCATGGCAATCTGATTTAAGTTTATTATACCAGCAAACATGGCAGTATAATATAAAGAGAAATTTTATACGTAAGTATTCTGTCATTTACACATATAAATCAAGCAAACTCAGTTAATCATAGAAATATTTTGTACAATGTCAGTTTGTTTGTATGTTTGTATTTAGGGCTTATTGTCAGATCAACAGCTAAGGTCATTTACGGACGTGCCAGTTTTACTGGTGGAGGAAACCGGAGTACCCGGAGTAAACCACCGACCTACGGCAAGTCACTGGCAACTTTCTCACACTAGCACGCCCCGGACGGGGATCGAACTAGGAGGTGGAAGGCTCTTATGATTACAAGTCGGCGACTTTAACCACTAGGCCACCGCGGCCCCCTTGTACAATGTCAGACACTAAACTCATGAGATCTACGTCATGTATATACACATAAGAAAGCTAAGACATTTCAAGATTAACCTAGAGTTTTTGAGAAAGAAAAAAAATGTCTCCCTTTCTTGTCTTGTAATTCATTGTCGATTTATGTTACTTGTTAGTAGGTGACACTCCACTGTTTCTAAATGTTAAAGTGTACCAAATTTGGTTAGACTTTAATTTGTCAAGAAAAATTTAGAAAAAGAAGTCCTAACTCTAGCAGAAATAAATGAGGGTAAACTATATTTGGTTCTGAGATGTAGCAAATTTAATCCCTAAAATGCATACATACGGTACTAGTGTAGACCAAGTTGGTACTCCTAGGTTTAATTTAATTCATGTTATTAAAGTTTTACTTAAGAACAAAGAAAGATTATGTGAAAAATGTGGCCATGAATCTGAGAAAAAACTTACTAGTAGGCTAAGTTGTTATAGCAAATGTGATAACCTGAGGTCAAAATGTTTAAGATAAGCTCACAACTTCACAAAAAACGTTACCTTTTACCTAAAAAAAGTCACTTGAAGAAAACAGTGGTACTGTCGAAAGCTAGCTAGTGATATAATAAAAATTTAAACATGATATAACTCTCAAGAAGAGGATTTTATTATTTTGTGTAAAAAAAATGAAACACCCTATCTTACATGAATGGATGCATAGAAGGAGAAGGAGAATTAACATAAGTACAGTTATACTACTAACCGGTATCAGGGGTAAACTAATTACAGTTTATACTACTAACCTTTATCAGGGGTAAATTAAGTACAGTTATACTACTTACCTGTATCAGGGGTAAACTAATTACAGTTTATACTACTAACCTGTAACAGGGGTAAACTAAGTACAGTTATACTACTTACCTGTATCAGGGGTAAACTAAGTATAGTTTATACTACTAACCTGTATCAGGGGTAAAATAAGTACAGTTGATACCACTAACCTGTATCAGGGGTAAACTAAGTACAGTTTATACTACTAACATATATCAGGGGTAAACTAAATACAGTTTATATATATACTACTAACCTGTATCAGGGGTAAAGTAAACTTTACAGTTTGTACTACTAACCTGTATCAGGAGTAAACTAAAAACAGTTTATACTACTAACCTAGGTCTTTATCAGGGGTAAACTATGTATAGTTATACTACTTACCTGTATCAGGGGTAAATTAGTATATAGTTTATACTTTTAACCTGTATCAAGTGTAAACTAAAAACAGTTTATACACTTAACCTGTAACAGGGGTAAACTAAATAAAGTTTATACAACTAACCTGTAACAGGGGTAAACTAAGTACAGTTTATACAACTAACCTGTATAGGTTGTGGAGGCTGTGGTGCTCGGTTACGTTTGACATTATCATCACTGTAATGAGTGTAGTACTGTTTAGGTGGATGTGGAAATGCACTACTCACACCAGCGTTCTCAGCCATGTTTAATCCTTGAAATATAGAGAAAGAAAATTTATTCTCATCAATACAAATCTAGATCTAAACCAATAAAATACATGCTATCAAGAACAACCATCTTCTATGACGTCAATAAAATATTTAAGATATTGTTTAAAGCCGTACTGTCAAATTTAACCCCTTTTGTCCCGCCCACCTGTGCCCTAGGGGGTCAGATACTTCATTTGAACACACTTGAATCTCCTTCCCCTACGGATGCTTCTTGCCAAATATGGTTGAAATCTGACTAGTAGTTTCAGAGAAGATGTTGTTTAAAGACATACTGTCAAATTTACCCCTTTTGGCCCTGCCACCTGTCCCCTTTGGGTCAGAAACTTCAAATGTTCAATTTTGAACCCCCATTTCCCGGAGGATGTTTTCTGCCACATTCGGTTGAAATCTGCCCAGCACTTTCAGAAGAGATGTTGTTTAAAGGCAAACTGTCAATTTTACCCCTTTAGGCCACACCCACCTCTCCCCTGGGGGGTCAAGTACTTCATTTCTACAATCTTGAATATACCTCAGACTTTTAAAAGACTGCATATTATGCAATTAAAAATCAAAGAAATTACATGGCAAATGAACAGCAATAAGTCAGCATTACACAGACAGTATTGGTCAATGCAACCTGGGACAAAAAAAACATCATATTTCGGGACAAAACACCTTACGATTGTTGATAAAACCTTGTTATTTTTCCAATACATTCACATGTACATGTATATATAATTTTTCAACTGAAATATTTGAAAATACAGAAAGAAATGACAGGTATGCACTATTAATTGAATTTATAAATAAGTGATCATGTTTCAGTCTTGTGATAAACCATCAGAATATTGTCAATTTATGGCACAAGCATCTGCCGTTAATGGTGGTACAATATATGTGTTTAACATTTTTTAAAAATTAAATAAATACTAGAGCTGTAAGGATACACTTCGCTTTTGATTTGATACGTATCTCAATATTTGTGTATATATATGATCAATACGTATTTTACTTAAAATGTTTAATTAATTACACCTTCACTTATTTACTTCATCACATATTAATCAGCTTGAGAAAACCTTTTTGGGTTTGTAGTGTTTTTGTTATGTTTTTGAAAAAGGTTTAAACGATAAAAGGACTAAATAATATAGAGAGTAAAGAAGAAAATAATTTATTTGAAAACAGAAAACTTGTGCATGAATATGATAAAACACACATTGCACAAAAGTCTTATGAAAGTCTCCGGAAAAATATCCAGGCTTACCATCTTTAGTTGAACTAGTTAGAGGTATTTTGTGTGCGTATTGGACCTCTTATCATCTGATTCTACCCTGGTAATAATGTCATGTTTCCCCTTTAACTTGATGGTCATGCACATGTTCGTCATTTGACTCTGTTTGGCATGCTAATTCAGCGAAATAAATTGTGCATATTGTTTTTGTTTTATCTGCTACTCCTTCAACTTAACTAATATAATCTCAAAATGTTTTAATACTTTTGATCTGAACGATGAAGGGGATTGATGATCCGCCATATTTGTATTTTGTGTATATTGCACATTAAGATTTATCCTAGTCGCTGATTGGCTCTATAGTGACTGCAATCGACCAATCATTATAAGCGTTTTATTTAGTTAGCAGTCGTCTAGTCTAATTTTAACGTGAGAGCCGCCAAGGGCAGCATATCCCCCTGAAAAAACCCATGTGAAGCATTTGTTATTGATACATCATTAATTTTTGTTTATTAAGAAGGGCAGCCAAGAAGGCCTTTTTTGTTAAGTGTTTTCGTGACACATAGTACATTCTCTAGTTAAAATTGTGAAATTGCATTTCTTGGTTTGGGAAAAC
>JAUMGZ010093890.1:0-17918 GCA_032359645.1 Pododesmus macrochisma
TACTTGCGACGTTCAGGTTCCCGGAAACAATAACAGTCTAAGAGTATACTAAACACCGAAACGTACACACTGAAAGCAAAACCGAAACGCACCTTACTAGAGAACGCAAAACGAAACGGCACAGTTGATATATATTAATTCTATATTTCGGTACCATGTCTTAATCGTTTGGTAATATCTAGAAGAGACCAAAAACAATCTTTGCATGTGTCTGAGAAATCTTCAAAGATTCGAGGCCTAGATAAGAATCAACGGACGCTAAAGAGAAAAAAGAATTTAGAAAATATGAATATTCTAAGTTTCCTCACTAACGATAGAGGGTATGGCGCAGCACATGTAGTCTTTTACATCAACAAAAAATTATGTTGTTTTCTACATCTTGAGCCGCATAAAGTCTCTATATATAATATTTTCATTTGGTGTGGCAATCACCTTCAATATCCCTTCAAATGAACAACTTCAGTTATGAGATCATAACTGCAGTATATGCCAAATCATCGCGATCTCGCTCGAGACATGTGAATGCGCGTAAAAAAGTCCCACAGGAAACGTTGATTTTAATCGTTTTAGACACCTTAATAACAATCAATTTATTGTAAATGTTTCTAATTTAAAGACAAATGAAAAAATAAGTAGTAAACTGCATAGATGTTGCAGACCTACTGATAAAACTGCAGCATGTGTCACTGACAAACTTGCTCAATTCAGTTCTGTGACACATGCTGCAGTTATACCAGTAGGTCTGCAACATCTATTCAGTTTATTGCTTAAATGTCCATTATAAGGAACACCATTTACATATGTGTACAATTAAAGACAGATTTCTGAGTTTCAATGCAAACAACGTTTTGAGACCCTGGTCAGCTTTGTTCTTTACGCCCCTCCCTAATTTTTCCATTTAAATTAAGCAAGACGCCTCAATAACTACTCTCATCAACAGCCACTTATTTAAAATCCAATAGCTATTCCTCGTTTTTCCTAAGTTTACCACCCTTTTCGAAACACGACTATATAAGTTTTATTTATATTAAGAGAAATATTCCATATATTCGTATAATCACACGAAGAGTCCAACATTTCCTGTAAACAATCATGTGTTTAATTTTGATAGCCATGTCGGTGGTAATCTGCCCGATATTAGGCCATGGCAAATTAGAGTTGTGTTTCCTATTATGATAGCCATGTCGGCGTATGTACGTAGTTGATGGTAATCTGTCTATATCAGGCCATGAAAAAATAGAGTTGTGTTTCAGTTATGATAGTCATGTCGGTGTATGTACGTTGATGGTTATCTGTCTATATTAGGCCAAGATAAATAATAGTTGTGTTTCCTATTTCGGTTTAAAAAAAAAGAGTAGGTTGGAAAAACATTTTCTTGTATTTTTCCATTTTATTTTTTATTCGACGATAGGGAAATTTCAGTTGTTCATATATATGTATTACATACATCTGACCATATGAAATTTATATATAATTGTATATATATATATGTATATGTAATATTTATGAAAGCTGTATTATACATGTAAATATGGTAAAAGAGTTACTTTTTATTGATTATTTGCATGTAATCCACTTGGTAACATTCTAAGTATTTCCTTCTGATGATGTTGTGTGGAACAAGGAGCGACAGGGACAACTTGAGGAGCAGGAGAAACTCATTCGTCTTGATTTGGTGTCCAGCCTGAGAATTTTTTTTCAAAAATGTTAAAGGGCCGGCCTTTAAAAAATAAGGTAGGTAGGGCAACAGGAATTACAAATATTTCTTTTTTTGGCCTTATTGTCTAAAGCATGTTGAACATCTCAATAAAATTCTATATTCCATCGAACAACAATATGGTTTTTGAACCTGACCTACATGAATTAGAAGGCCAACCGGTTCATTTCCACTATAGAGTAGGATTCATTGTAGCGTTCGCAGTGTCCTCTGTTGTCATAATAAGGCTCTAAGTGTGTCTTAAATAAATAAATAAATAAGGTCGTTTAGCATATAATTATGATCCTGCTGGCATTCCATAGATAAATTCACAAATCACCATCGTCGTCAATATTGTTTTTTGATGAATCTATGGTTAAACAAACAGGTAAACGGTCTGAAAATTATTGAAAGTACCTGATTTAAACGAATATCAAAAGTTTTAGGCTAATTCTTACGGAAGCGTTTACGGAAATCTTGAAATAAAAAAGAGCGAAAATTTCGAGACTGTTTTTGATTTGTTCACTGTGGTCCTTATACGCTTCCGTATATTCTTCTACTGAACCGTAGCCGATACGTAGAACTTTGATCGCCAGGCAGTGAGTGTATAGATCTATAGATCTGAATATTGCTTTATTAAACTGTCGACAGTCTATTTTTAATTGACACCGGCAATTGATTTTAAATATTTACACCGAATTAGCACTTTTGATTTATCCGACTAGAAATCTAAGACCTAAAAGTACATACGTTATATTTAATATAAAAAAGATTCTATCTTAAATAAGTTTCGCGACTCGCATTGCTTGGCAAACTGCCTCCCGAGGATTTCACCAAAATTACAAAACTTTCGAGTCGTTTACTCCGCGTTACACCACAGAAATTTAATATGACACGCCTGCTTAATTAAATGTCTGTGATTTCTTTAACTTGTTTTCATTCTGTGAGAATTGTGAATGATATTGCATTTAATTCGTCCCTTAAATCAGAAACACAATATTGTTATTTTGAGGTTTAGAGTCCCTTCAACTCATGTATAGTGGACATCGAGACGGTGTCTGCTTGTGACAGTTCGTTCTAATGACGATTTTTAAAGTGATGTCTTTTAAAGCCATTTTCTCTCGGGTGTCTGCTGATAAAAGTTGATTCGTAGCTATGTCGGTAAGGGGACAACATTGTTTCTGCCGCACAACATATAGGCATTTTGGCCGGGAATTTTGACATAGAAAATAAGAAAAGTTGAAGAAAAAAAATTCTGGACGAGACAACTGCCCCCTGCCCCCCCCCCCCTCCCATAGGTAACGGCCCAGAATAAGATGTATTGCTTATGATATGCTTAAATAAAGACACTTGGATTGGAATTAGTGGTCCACTGCATTTGATTTTGCAAAAATGTTTATAGATTTTTTGTGAAAGATTGTACTTTCTCTATGTTAAATTCACTTTTGAATGGTTAATGCGTTTTACATAGATATCATGTTTGAATTTTATTTGTAAAAGGTTGTGGTTTCCCTAAACAATATTTACATTCGGACAGTAATTCATTTCCACGTTGAACGCGTATTCAGATAGCGGTTAACGTCTCGGTTTTAGATAATCTTCTTTTCTCATGTTTAGTATCAAACAGCGAGGCATTTATATTGCCCCGATACTGGAAACATTAATTCAGCTTTGAAAGGATCGATTGAGTGACACATGCTTGAAAACATCCGATAGTGTTATCAACACGAGCCTCCAATCACGTATTAACGCACAATGCAGTAACGTCCCCTAAACTCGCCATCGAGGGTCGATCGCGCCAACGGGAAATCAATATTTGTCGCAGATTAATTTATATTGAGGGCGGGAGGGACTTGACGGACCGGTGTCTCCTCCCATGTCTAGGGAATATGACGAGACACGTGCGGGAGGATAAATGACATTCGGAGTTATTAAGATTAACCATGAAAACAATCTAGTTTAGGACTGATGTTATATCACGAGTGCTTTAAAAAATTGTGTTTATACTTCTCTTTTGAAAAAGAATACATAAAAAAGTGTGAAGATACTTCAGAAATATTGTGAATATATATTCTCTTTGCAAAAGACTGCATTTTAAAAACAACTTGTGCTTTTTGGAAATTTTTCCATGTTGCTGTAGATTACAGGAATTTATGTTCAGAGTTGTCAACGATATTTTCCTGTCACCCAAACGGAAAGTTCATAATACTCGAAGGTGAGTAACCATGCATATCTATAAATAGTAAACAGCTAATGACAAATATTATTTCCTCTAAATTTTTAAATAATGCATATACAATTGCATTACTTAACATGAAAGCATTGTTTAGACAACTTCTGTAGATAGGTCGAGTTTTGAGATAACTTAGAAGATTGTCACACTCAATATTGACAACACATTTGACGGGTGTAACAAATTCTCTGAGACTCGTACTCCGACCTTTGAACGCATTGATGCAAGTTGTTTTACTGTCGAATTACAACGTACAGTAAATCATAATCCAAGCCTTAATATTATGTTATTTTTATAATTTATCAATAAAATAGCATACACACAATTAATTGTCTTTACAACGACACTTACTATAACAGTAAATTTCTTATAACGACGATAGGTTGACAAAAAAATGTCAAAAAGACTAGTTTTAATTATTTATTACAGTAAATTCGTTATAACGACGATAGGTTGACAAAAAAATGTCAAAAAGGCTAGTTTTAATTTATTATTACAGTAAATTCGTTATAACGACGATAGGTTGACAAAAAAATGTCAAAAAGACTAGTTTTAATTTATTATAACAGTTAATTCGTTATAACGACGATAGAATTAACAAAATGTCAAAAATACTTGTTTTAATTATTATTACAGTAAATTCTTTATAACGACGATATGTTGAACAAAATATCAAAATGAGTACACTCTTAATTTCTTAGAACAACTTTTCGTCAAAACGAGGATACCTTTGAAACAACGTAACCAAAGGACAGCACTTGAATGCATTGTAACAGTTTATTCGTTACAACGACGATAGGTTTAAAACACAATATCAAAAATATACCCTTTAATTTATTATAACAGATAATTGTTTACAGTGACAACACATAACAAGGATTGACATTGTTTTTTTTATATGTTATTTTATATCATACTTACAGTAGAAATTTTATTCCGTTTTGTATTCCATAACAGTTTTTCTTCAATTGAATGCATTCTTTCCATGAACGTAAAGCAGGTACATCGCATTATTTGTTTTCAGTGAACACTGTGTGCAAACATTAATATAAGCATTAATGCTTGTTTCTGAACCCCCCTTGTTAATAATTGTATTTACTTCACATTCTGTATATGATTTGTAAATAAAATATTGTTTAAACTTAAACTTAAGATTAAACGTACCACCAATACATAAAAGCCAATAAAATATAAAACCAGTTTTCAAAATACGTATACTTATTGTAATTTTTCCAGCTTTTTATTAAATGCATGTATTGAAAATTAAATATATCTGTAATTAGAAAATAGATCCACATTCAAGCTACATATTAGACCTAATTTCTCTAATTTTCCTTCTTAATTTAATACCTTGCTCAAAAATCAAGGCACTGTCTTTAACTTTAAAACGCATGATAAACTTTTTTTTAAAACATTCCTTTACCCGGCAGCATTATAAAAGCGAAAACCCAGGTTTGGAGAGCCCCGATCTTACTTGCTGCATGCATCCTGTATAAATAATAAATTAACTTATTAATAAAGAAAATACTTAAATGTTGCACATCAGTATATGCTTCTTATTGTGTAGAGGTATTTGTCTTCTTCGTTTTCGAAAATAATTTTGCAAATTTCGCGTACTTGACATCTACGATGTCATTGTGCTGAGAATAATGAGATTATTCATTATCTGAATTGAGATTTATAGAACTCTTATCAAAACTTCAGGGCGTTTCAAAGCACCAGCCATAAATCTAGCTAAATGCTTAAACGAACAAATTGACTAGAATACAATGGGAGTTGTGAAGGTTGAGAACAAATGTAGGAAAATTAAGGTTTTGTTTGACAGCATAATAGTAAATAAAATATCTTATATATGTTCCTCATATCATTAATCCTTCTTTATCTCCATAATATATAAAGATGTACGAACAGTTGGATGTTATTTTATACATTCACTTGAAATTCCGTTTTAAAAAATAGCTTAAGATTAGATATAACACATCCAAGTTAGTTTGGCATCGTTACGTTCATGCTTTCATGAACTAATGTTTAGTTTAAACAATAATGTAGTTTCAAATCATATAACTAAGGTAAATTATAAACACTTATTAACAAGGGGATTCAACAACAAGCATTCATGCTTATATTAATCTGTCTCCCCATATTGCAAGCAACAATCACAGCACATTGTTTTGGTTAAATTCTTATTCGGTAACTGATGTTTAAGACAGGGTTTATAGCATTGTATTTATATATAGAGACTCAATTAATTGAGAACAGTTCATTGATTTTACAGTTTGACAGTTTATTTGTAATTGCGTAAAGTACATATTACAACTTATGGCAATACATGAAATGATATAATAATTGGTGATTTACAGTTGTATTTACAGAAGAGGCAGTACTTTCTATGTAATAATTCAATTCAATTCTTTATTAACCAAATGCAATACAGCATATAGGCATATGTACAAAAAATAATAACTAATACACCATTACAATACAGAGGATGTGTCAGAAAGATTCTACATCATTTGTGTGCAAAGTTTACCACATCCTGAGAAATATAAACCTTATACCGCAATAAAACAATAGATGTGCTTAAAAAGCAACATTCTGCAATAGCATACGACGCCTTTTTGTTGCAAGGTGTAAATATTTACCTAAATTAGTGAGCGTTTTCGTATTACTAACGGTAAATAATTGCACCAGTTTAAAAACGCATGAGCGTCGCAAATAATACGGCTTGATATTATTGCCTTCTGATGTCATTATATTATAATAAAGTTACAAATATACACATTTAGCTCATGCTCTTAATAACTTGCTATTTGTTGACGACATTAAATTACAAAATTTCAAAACACCATGATATAACTCAGATTTAATAAAAAGGAAACGCGCTTGTCATATAATAAACCTAAGATACGATGTTATAATATAATTATATAAACCATTCTCGGGATATTTATATATTAATTGTAAAAATACTTCTGTAAATAGCTTTATACTCGGACCAGGTTCTCCACACAGAGAATTGGCCTTTTCTCTTCATATAAGTATTATATTCGTTAAAGGTCCGTTTCCGTTTACAAACATGTATAGTTAAAATTCATAAAAATAATATCCTTATCATAATAATTTTGAGATTAATAAAAAAAATATCAAAAATTTTTAAATTTGATTTTTGTATCATTTGGCTTCTATAGACCTGAAAGTATACGATTAAAGATGTCTGCGGACTTGTATCTTATATCGTCTTGGTTTTTCGTATTAACTACTCTGTACAACACGTTGTTTAATTTATAATAGGGTTTGAGAACGAATATGGCCGTTTTCTCAACTTCTAGTTATAATGATATGATAAATATATCCGGCTGACAGTTGTTAATATAATACAAAATTTTACAATTCTAACATATAAAACATAATGATAAATATATCGATGAAAGTATTTATTATAATTCACAACATCACAATGCTAATATATCAAAACATTATGATAAATATAGCAAAGTCAATTAATCATATATAGCACACACTTTCACTCTTCAAACATTTTAAGTATATTGATACACATATCGGCTATAGAAATTTATTGAACTCACCCTTTCAGTTTTAATGAAAAATACCATTTATATAGATAGCTGTATGTATGGAGAGAGAGAGAGAGAGAGAGAGAGAGAGAGAGGCACAGAGAGGGAGAGAGAGAGAGGGAGAGAGAGGCACAGAGAGGGAGAGAGAGAGAGGGAGAGAGAGAGAGGTGTATATTTACATGTATGTAATTGTTATTGTCATTGTTGTCTCTAGCCTGTATCATTTCAGTTTACGAGAATAAAGAAATTGAACTGAAGTTACAGAATTAATGTATGCTTATCTAAATGAAATTCACATTTTGAAAATTTTCAAAATTTAAAAAGTCAGGATTATTTTTTTCGAAAAGTTGAAGTCAATTTTGATTTTTGCTCTCCTAAGTCATAGAAATAATCGGATGGTGCATAGTAGTTTTTTTTTATTTTCTTTTTTTTTTGAAAATACACACGGAGGTTTGGCTCTTTCCTCTTATAAATATCATATTTATTGGAGGCATGTTTCAGATTGCATTTTTGTATCTTTATCAGAAAAGTTATGACATAAAATCATCGTTTTAAAAAATGGACGCTTTAGGAAGTAAACTACCTTCGCTAACTAGAATCGAGTCTCTCCCGTTGTAAGCGAATTTGGAGAGAGAGAAATAGGGGGTTCCGAATATGGCTTAAATTGAAAGCATATGAAGTAAACATCTGTTATCTCGATTTGACTTTTAACATTCTCAGTGTAAAAAGCATCAAGTACAGGTTCAAGTTCTTTATTACTTCAGGTAGGTGAGTTCCGAATGCTTATATAAACGAGGTCAATTAGAGAGAGAGAACGTGTGGTGGTTCTGGTGCAGTAAAGGTTATGTGATTAACATCCTAAGATAAGTTCTTATTTAACGGTCAGGAACACATGCCATTTTAAATAAAATACTGTTATTTAGTATAAGTGCAAATCAGAGATATAAGGTCGCGCGGTACAGCATGATGTTGTGTTTTTACATAAAATTGAAAATGAAATTTTACATTAATTTTGCTCATAGTTACACGCTTTTTATTTTTCGTCAAAACCAAGTTAAACAAAATGGCAACTTACTTGAAAAAAGAAATGTACCGCTTAAATATAATCAAATATTAAACCAAAAGTCCAAAAAAGGAAACGACATAATATTATCTACCTGTAATATCAATAGTGCGTTATGCACCGAGACCAACAGTCTGATATACACGTAGGTACGGCAAATTCAGAGAAATGAAATAGTGGGTGGAAGTCTACAATAAAAATGTGGAAGACAGGACACTAAAGAGGACAAAATGAGTCCGAAATAAGAATGTGCCTTGCAAGTCGAAGAGTGGCGTATGAAAACAAGTTGAAACATAGTTACATTTTAACATATGCCTTTATAAAATGTATAGATCTTGCTACCACTCTTTGAGATTTTATATACGTATTTAAAAAAAGCATGAACGAGGTCTTCTTCTTCTTCTTCTTCTTCTTCTTCTTCTTCTTCTTCTTACCAGCGAAGTGGCCCGGTGGTTAGGGTGTTAGCTTCGTGCTAGTAGACTGTTGCTATAGAATCCCGGTCAGGTCAAAACCAAAGACGACAAAAAATAGGCAAAAAATAGGCAATCTTCTCGCTCCCTGCTAAACGCTCAGCATTACTGGGTAAGAGGAGGACTGGTAGTCTTGGTGTCAGGGTAATGGTAACGAGTGAAGTATCATGTCAATGTGTCTGCAGCGTGATATTTCAGTGACCATAAGTGCGCACTGTCGAAAGCAGACACTGCCACGATATGACCTATACATGAGTTAAAGGGACGCTAAACCCCAATAATACAAACAAAAAATCTTCTTCTTCCTCTTCTTCTTCCTCTTCTTGCTACGCATTTCAAGAAACATGTGCTAAATAAAGCAACTTAAACTCGGTACAATACATACCATGTACACAAACTTCTTATTTAATTAGAGTAAATTTTCTTGAAAAAATGAAAAACCTTTGAAGTCTTCGATAATGATTTTGTATTTGGTATCAAAGACAGTCGAAAGGCGGTGATAAGGGATTGTTACTCTATGTTGTGGTAAACTCTTCTATAAATTGTTAAAATCATATTTGCAATGTCATTTTCCATTTATCTATTTAGACTCAATTTAAGAAGTCAAGGAGCCATGACTTTGACAATTTTGAAATTAAAATATTTAAAGTGGTAATGATTGTCGACTGATTAATGATGCTCGTGACTTCCTGTAGAATAAATATTTGTGACGTCACCACTTTATGTACCCACAGTTGTGCATGCCGTTTACATAAGACCTACCTTTATGACCATCGTGAAACCTCTTCCTATAAAGCGTATCAGAAAGCGAGTTTTTGTATTTTCCAACTAAAAATTTCAAATCTTTGATAATATAAGAAACAAAGTTCATGATTTGTTTTCTTTTGTTAAAATTTATCTCCCTCGACCAAAACACATTTTCGAAGAAAAAAGGAGAAATATATTGATCACACTAAGTGTGTTATAAAGGATTGCATTATTTTATACGAAGACAAAATAAGTCCGCATAATTAAACCATTGTACCATCTGATAGTAGAATCTACGCATTTAAATATATAACAATGCTTTAACGAAAAATGATAAAACTTAAGGTATTTGAATTGATCTTTTAAATATTATAATGTTACTATCGCACTTCCCTTAAAGGTTTCATCAAATTTAAAGTGGGAAAGCAAATAACCATGAACCAATTTCACCAACCTTCCAGAATTCTGTTGGACAACCATATAAATCAATACATATGGGTAAATTGTCAAGACTCAAGAAAATTAAAAATATTATTTTCTCTCCTCTTGTCTTTTACAAGCAATTTTCTTATTTCAATTTTTTTTTAAATTTGACACTTTCTTTCACGGCTTTTTATTCAGCATTTCTCTCGTGTCGAGTTTTGGATTATGTCGTCCAATTCTATATTGTCATTCCTGGAACCAGCGCTTCTTACGTGAGAGTCTTGGATTGTTTGTTCTATGTCTATCTTGCTATTTTTGGAACCTGGGTGTCTCGCGTGTTTTGTGTTTCGACTTGTTAGTCCCACGCCCATTTTATTCTCCCTAGAACCAGCGGCGCTTCTTGCACGAGAGTCTTGGATTCTTAGTTCCATATCACAAGATAGGCTAAACATATAACGTGTAATTGGTTGATTTAAGTTGACCAAGTAAATACACACAATCAGTAATAACTGTAAATGTCACCGATACCTCTTGTCTTGTCGCTTGTCTTGTCACTTGTCTACCTGTCTTACGTAGGATTTGTTTACCTGCACGTCACCTATGTCATGTTGGTAGAACATAGGTAAAAATTGCAATTAACTTTTTCCTATCTGATTACACAGGTAAAAGTAAATCTCTGCTATGTAAAGTCGGTTACAACTTGAGTGGAGTATGACTGATAAACGAAAGTTATCTCGCTGCCAAACAAAGGGTACTGATAACAGTAGCTCTATACCTGTCAATATTAGATAAAAATACCGGTATCTCTGTTTTAAGCATTCGGAACGCCTCAGACGACTTGCTATTGAGTTCCGAGTGTTGTTTTACTATGCAATACAGCGTGTACATATTTGATAAAGCCACACACGAAAAAGGTTGCAATTTTAAAAGAGAGTTGTTGAAAACGGAAACAAATAAATGTAATAAATGGCAGTAAATGTAAAGAAAAGTTTCAAAATTACACAACAAAGTAAGAGAACTGACAAAAAATGGATAAATATTTGAAGCAAACATTATTTACAAGAAATTTACGTAACAACAGTAGAAGAAGTTAGAGACAATTGACGGAAAGAACACAATAACGCAGTAGCAATGTTAAAGAAAATTACACGTAAAGAATTCATACGTTTGCACAAGTCACGGAACAATTAACACAGATTAAACTATAAAATGTTCCAGGATTGTGAAGTTTATAAGCTTGGCAAATGTAAACAAAACATGCATTAGCTGTCAAAATGGCTCAGTCGGGTTTTTGTTATTCCCAAATGTACACACGATCGAATAAACATTATACTCACGCCGACTTCGTCAAGCGTATTGGTGGCAACGCTGGGACTTATGACAGCGTCCCCTAGCGACGATTGTCTCAGCATCAGCGGTCGCCATTTGCTCCTAGCAACAACACCGGGCAGACGACCAGGGCACGTGCTTGTTATCAATATTCAGTTATCTAATTCGCATGAATTACAAAGATGCTAATAAATTTTCCTTGAAGAGGGATCCCCGCGGCTGAACTCTTGACAATTTGCTCTTTCCAAGTTTTTTCTCAGAATTTCGCTCTGTGACAAAGGTCCAAGGTTCAGTTTGACGAGAAAAGGCAAGCTACTCAAGCAATTCAGCCATTCTGATTTCTGATTTGAAGTGGACGGTTCTTTAACCACATGTTTACAAATCCCTTTTCTCATATAAAATGAAGAAAATGGCGAAAAAGTGTTGAAATAAACCTAATAACATTTTGACAGTGATGGGATTTTCCAGGTTTTTATAAATTAAAAAAAAATCTCGAGATTTGATGCGCCATACTAATTCACATATATTATCCTTTTATGGTTTACTGTAATTCATTCCGTTTTTCGTCTCTGTCCCTCCGTCATTTCACACGATCTGAAACTTCACTTTAACAGAAACTTCCAATTTGTGTCTATTTTGATATCACGGATTATGACATTAAATTTTGTTTTGTATCTTTGAAAAGATTGGAAATACAAATTCATGTTATTTAGATGTGGTTAATTATTGAAGTTACATTAAGAGTCTGGAAAGAAACTGTTATGTTACCTTAAAATGTGAGTTAAACAGATAATCCATACGTAAATGACTTAATGCAACTATTCTAGTTAAATTACGGGGTCGAAAAAACGATGGTTATGTTAATAAGCTTACGTAATAAACAACTATCACTTTTTATCAAATGGAATTAAAAAAATTCAAATGCTTTCATAAAAAAAATGTTAGGTTGCAAAAATCCTGCAACGAGTCGCACGTATATTCAAAAACTTGGTTTATTTTCAACAGTTATGCATTATATAATAAAGAACTGACTATACGACTGCAGAGAAAATATAACTTACAATTAATAATAGACTAAAGAGCGTCATAATGTCATACGAATGTCCGCAAATCGTAAAATATGGTATTCTCCGGACCTTCTGAAAAATTTCGAAGAAAATCTTGTATGTAGATCTTGACTAATCTTGATGCGTTTAATGAGAGAACAACTTTAATCTTGGTCTAGTGTTCTGCCAAGTGAAAATTAACATGGTTCACGGAAACGTACGAGGTGTTCCGATTGGTATAGTGTGAACCTTTTTTGTTCTTACTGGGTACTACGTCATAATATTTTTTATAATTTTTGTTTGTTAAAATTTTCCGGAAAATCTTTTTTTTAATTGCATGATGCAGATGGCAAAACGTAAATAAGAGAATTTTACAGCGACCTTGGGCCGTAAATGCAGACTGACGAACGACAGAGCGCTTCATTTTAAAGAGATTACTTCGCGTAGAGATGAAAGTGATTTTAAATTCTGCACATAAAAGATTTTCATGACTACAGGTTTCTAGGAGGGACTGAATCAGCTTTCATACCTCCTGAAATTATTTTAATTTCGTTTCTTTAGTGTTTCATCCGTTACATCACACGTGGGAATTCAGAAATCATATTACAAAAATCCCCTCTTCACCAAAATGGGAGGAATTTCAAATTTGCAAGATTGTAAAAAGGCACATTTTGTTGATCTGAATATAACATAAACCCATGTGTATTAAAGAATGGTAAAGATAGATTTTATGAGAAATTTGTAAATACAGAGTTTTCACAAGGTACCGCCCAGTCAATTTCAAGGTGATTTTACGTGCTGTTTTCAATAATTACGTAGAAAACGTGAAAACCTCTTATACGTTTGGCTTAGAAATGACGAAGGTCAGTATTTAAAAAAAAAACACGTTTCAACATATGAGATGGCAAATCTATGTTACGCGAATATGGATTAAAATTGTTCCTCTTTCATTAGCCCCAGAGTTTTATATTTTAATTTGTTTTACCTTTGGGTTTCAATTCTTACAGAAAAGTCACGAGCTTGATCTCGTTGTTGACCCTGTTGAATCTTGTTCTTTTAATTTATCCTTGAACTTTCATCTTATTTTATCATTTTTTATTTCATTTTGTTGGTCTATCCCATGCTGAATTATTTGGCTTACGTTCATGGCTACCTGTACATATATCGTTGTTCGTCCTACCGCCTCATAGATAATATAAAAGAGCTAATAATATCAGATACACGATACACGTAGGGAGAATTAACAACAAGGATAAAACACATAAAATAAAAATCAAGAAGAAAACGAAAAACCAAAGAAAGAAAGAATAAACAACAAAAACAACAACAACAACAACCACTACCACCAACATCACCACCACCATAACAACAACAGCAGCAACTGCAGCAGCAACTGCAGCAGCAGCAGCAACAAGAACAAGAACAACAACAACAACAACAACAACAACAACAACAAACAAACAAACAAACCGAAAAAAACAAAGCAAAACAAAGAAAAAAATCCAATCAAAATTAAAAACCGAAATCAAAAGTAAAACAAAAAACAACTGCTGTAGCTCTTTATACATGTCTTTGAAAAAATTATTTAAAATTCATTTTTTCTGATTCTGCAATACAATTAACCCGGCAACGAATGTATTGATTTTCAAAAAAAACGGACAGACGAACAGACATAAGAATGGACGGACATGCACACTGAGGGAACTAGAGCGAGCTTGGAGGATGAACAGACAGACATAATTTTATTCTAGATGTTTTGTTTTGTTTTTCTGCTCCTTTTTATTTTGATTTCTTTCAACCGCAAAATAAAACATATTAGCCTAACGCTCCGCACATGTTAATTTTCTCCCTCAGATACGTCTGTACTTTCTCATAGATCTAACCACACATGGATGGTATGTTGTATGTTAAATCTCTTTGATCCTTCTGAGTTTAAAATGCAAAATATTCTTCGATTCATTGACCATCAGGCAAATTACGCGCATGATCGGAACTAGCAAAGTCGCAATCGCCGGAACACGCCTCTCGTACAACTGTATAAATCTCTGTCACCTAGGAGCTTAGAATCGACTCGCAAAACTTGTTTGCTTTGAGAACTGTAGTCGTACACCTTAAGGTTTTATTTGATGACGATTAAATTTACGATTTATCGCCAAATGATGAACTATACCGGATCAAAAACTCGGCCACACATCACGAAAGGAAACGACGTTAAGAAATATTAACTCCGAAGCGAATCGATGCTTCAAGTATAATTTATTTTTAATTTTTTCATTTGAAAAGGAAAAATATTTTCAAGGGGGTTCAGAGAAAGCTTTCATGTTTCGTTTGTGTTCGAGGGACAGGTGACAAGAGCGGTATTGGATCGCCCATGTCGTAAACAAATTCATTACGGTTGAATTGAAAGGCAAGAATCCCCTTATTGTACAAGCATTTAAAAAAGTAGATTTTAAAAAAGAACAAACGCTTCATAGAAACTTAATTTAATCTAATATTACTTTAATAACTCGTGAATGTTTTTTGTTTCTGTTTTTTTGTTTATCGGGGTTTTAAGTCCTTTCTGCGCATAGTTATGACTTTTGCTTGTGACAGTGACAACTGATGACTTTATAGTGCTGTCTCACTAACATATTCCGCCGCGCACGCACATTGAAGTGATATTTCACTCGATCACATCATCCTGACGCCGAGCCAATCAGTCCTACTCCTACCAAGAATTGCTGAGCGACAAGAGAGACTTTTATGTTTGATTTTAACGTACTTTGACCCAAAGTGGAGGATCTTCTTGCTTGATATTTATACTCACTTCAGAAAGCTAAGTAGCGTTTAACTTTGTAAATTTAGTAACCAGGAAGGACTGACCAGCGCTGTAGCAATGAGGCCAGCAAAGCGTTCGCTTCGTACTGGTAGACTGGTGTTAGAATCCCAGGCGGGGGTTCGAATCACGGTCGCTTCAAAACCTAAGACGTTAACATTAGGCAGTCTTCTTGCTCCCTGCTAAGCGCTCAGTATTTCTGGGTAGGAAAAGGACTGATTGGCTTGGTGTCAGGATAATGTGACAGAGTGAAGTATGATGTCAATGTGTCTGCGGCGTGATATTTCAGTGATACAGCACTTTATGCACACTGTTACAAGACGACACGTCTAGATATGACATATGCATGAATTGACGGGACGTTAAACCCCAATAAAAACAATTAAACAAACAAAGAATGATTGTCACACGAATCTTGTACATGTATTTACCTCCTTAAACATTGTTTATTACAAATGAAAATAAAACAATAGACCAAGGAGAAAGTTGTGATCAATATAAACGTCAGCACTATATACGTATGCTACAAACTATGAAATATTAGACCAAACGAGAGTTGTGTAAATGATATATTATTACACCACTACAACGAGGTATGTATATGAAATAATCATAGTCGTTTCTGTCGGCCGCATACAAACGGGCTATCATTTATCTCTTATATCTGTTTATCTGAAGACACCAAAATGTTGCTGTAACCAGAATTAGATACGGCGTGTCAATATAATGACTACTTGTCATTAACCCATCCACCACTGTCATTATCAATACTCGGTTTTTTTTATCCAAACACATATTCATAAAAAAAAAATCTAGATTCTCCACCATGTTAACAACCTTTGATCAATACGTACGTTAACGTTAATTATCAATGCTCAATTAAGATTCCGTAATTTTTTTTAATTTTCTCAACGTCTTGTCACATATTCTATGTTATTTTCTCAAATCAGAAACAAAAATGATTGGTATCTTTAATTTTCGACATCAATTCAAAATTTGAGTGTTTTAAAATTAAGAAAATCGTATCAGGACGTTTATGACACATGTTTATAAAAATATAATAGTTAAACCTAATGTTGTTTGTTTGTTTGTTTGTTTATTGGGGTTTAGCGCCCTTTTTCTCATGTACGTATAGCCTATAGGTCATATCGAGACGGCGCCTGCTTGCGACATTCCGCACGTATGGCGACTTTATATCACACCACAGACACATTGCCATAATACTTCACTCGGTCACATTATCCTGACACCGAGCCAACCAGTCCTCTCCTACCCAGTAATACTGAGCGATTAGCAGGGAGCGAGAGGAGTGCCTAATTTTAACGTCTTTGGTTTTGACGCGACTAGGATTATAAAGTGGTACTACATATATATATATATATACATATATATACATATATACACACCCTATGATTTTTAGTTCAGTGAAATTAATTTACCAAAGAAAAGCTTTCAGTATCTAATAAATGCTCATCATATGTGTTGAATGAAATGCTATTCATACTTGTAACCATTTTTACATGTTTTGTAAAATTCCGTTTCCACTTTTTGTTTTCTGATTAGACTTCTTAGTTCGTTTCCGGAATAAAAGTTAAAGCATAACGAAATCAAAAAATATATTGCTGGTACAAAAAATATAACCCTGTAGTAACCATGATATTATAAGTAGTTTAAAATGATGGTTTTCCAGGGTTTTCATATGAAACAGTTTGTGCAAATAGTTTTACAGAACTCAGTAATGGTAATATGAAAACATACGCCATTTCACAGTTTTAAACGCCTTCGTGTGATATAAACAAAGACCAGCAATATTAAAGTTGTTCAACATGAAAAGATTGTAAGCCTATATCTGTTGAAATAAAACTGATTTCTTATTTTATACAAGGGTTATCTGTGTCATATAAACGGTTTTGTTTTTATATTTCATATAAAAACTTTTTATTTTACACAATTAGGTTTATTTTTAATGTTTATCATATGTAAAGATTATTTCAAAATTCTTTCAAAGGTGACCGATCTTATACAAAGATTATTTATTTCATACCAGTATATACAAGTGTTATTAATCTCACATAATGGTTGATTAATTTAAACAAAGGTGTTTATTTCAAGAAGTTTGCTTCAATAGAAAACAAACATACTATTTTGGATATAATTGGCCGCAAGTATATATTAAAATCCACAACCGATAATGACGCACAAGTGAATTATTTATGCTCATGTTACTTTTACTTTAACCATAAATATTCATTACATCAGACTTGGAGATCAGATAAGATATAAATGTATGGTATCAACAAGATCATTTTTAAAAAAAAATTATGAAATTAAAATAAATTTCTTTAAATCAAATGATATTGTTAAGGTCGGTTCTGTGTGTGAGTTCTTTAAGGTCGGTTTTGTGTGTGAGTTCGTTAAGGTCGGTTCTGTGTGTAAGTTAGGTAAAGTAGGTTCTGTATGTGAGTTCGTTAAGGTCGGTTCTGTGTGTGAGTTCGTTAAGGTCGGTTCTGTGTGTGAGTTT
>JAUMGZ010094001.1:0-17916 GCA_032359645.1 Pododesmus macrochisma
TCCTCCACCAGTAAAACTGGCATGTCCGTAAATGACCTTAGCTGTTGATCGGACCATAAGCCCTTAACACAAACAAATACAATTAAGAGTCCAATATCCACCAGACCCAATAATTTAGAATACATGTACAGGTAAGTATGACACTGTATCTTCTTAGGTCCATAACTCAAAAATAACTGGCAGAACGTTATGAATCGAGAATAAATGACGGCGTGACTTACACACAACAATGGCTCCTTGGGAAAGGTTCAGTATATCAAGTGTTTTTGCATTTGGCTCATTGTAAACGTTTTGTTTTTGGATTATTATTCTCTAAAAGTGCAAGCGTTTTGGCATTTATATTTGGGTTATGTTGACACCTAAAAACTGCATTAAGTTTTTCTTTCTATCTTGTGTGGATTGATGGTCCAAGCGGAAACAGCGAGACATATCATTCCGCTAAATTCTTGTATTCTTCATCGCGGTATAAGTGGCATATTCTTATGATGAAGTGTGCTACTTCTTGATCCATCTGGACTTTTCTTTTACCATTCCATCCGTCATCGTCATCGTCGCCCGTCGTCGTCCGTCCGTCCGTCATTTCTTTTCACATTTTCGACCTCTTCTCAACAACTATTTAGGCATTTTATACCAAACTTGCTCTGACTGTTCCTCGTATGTTCCTCTTTCAGAAGTGTGTTCGATATTGCCGAATTCCATCCAACATGGCCACTATGGGTTCTGATTTATTGAGACATTTTCGACTTCTTGTCAAGAACCGTTGGTTAGAATTTCACGAAACTTGTTGTAGATGTTTCTTGCATGAACCATTTTCAGATTTGTGTCCGACATGGCTAAACTCCATCCAATTCTGAAACGTTTTCCACTTTTATAAAGAAATGTTAGTAAATTGTTCACAACTTTCAGATCTTCCTTGTTTAACAGATTTTAAGAATTGTGTCTGCCAATGCTGAACTGCATCCATAATGGCCACAAGTGCTTGTTTTTCATGGACCATTGAATATCGCATTCAATTGTCTCTAGTCTGATTGCATATGACTTTTTTCAATTTCTACTAATAATAGGATGATCTGTTTCATGAAACTCTTGACCAATGTTCGTTCAAATAACAAAGTATATTGTGTTAAGAACATTTTTCTTTAATTTTAGCTAGGTAATACAGTGTACGGACTTTGTTGGTTTTGTAAATAATCTTCAAAAAATCTAGTTTCAAGATATTCTTCCATTGTTACTGTATCCAGATCCAGACGTTAAGGGATGCCAGTAGAAAATCTCTCTTACTATATAATCCATTGTAACGTTTTGCTCCGTAGATGAACTTTACGCTGTACTTTTGATATCAACCCATACCGTCAAATAAAGATTGTGATTAGGCGATCAGTTCTTCCACTCAGGTGTAGAGCAGTGTGTATTGGGAAAAAATATGGCCATTCAATCACAATTACCATGATAAAACAAGGAACAAAACGAGCCGGTCGGATCCAAAAATAATCAATTTTGGAAAAATACTAAAATAAAGAAAAATATAAACAAACATGATTTGTTAATCATAAATGAATAAACTTTGTTATTAAATTGTAATTGTTTCATTACACGCCAATCAGAGAGGGCCAATGATTCTAACCGTACCTCAAGGGACCAAACACATTAGGCTCTGCCCAACCTGTCAATCTGATTTGCTACTGTCAGACCTATAGACCTCTTGTTTACTATGGGAAGGGTTGTCATACATTGAAAGGATGTGTAAATAGTAAATCGAAAAACCAAGACAATATTCTAAGGCCGTAAGTCCATGGACATTGGCAAACAATAAGAAAACGTTGGACGCACATAGACAAATGAACCGAATATACATTTATTAACTAAAAATTGAAACATCACGAACTTCTATCTTATTATCTTAATTAACAAAATTATTTAGTCCATTGTTTTGATTGTCTATTTACATGAGGCTCATTAATTATGCATAGGCGCTATCCCACAACCACGAGCAATGACCTATTTATTGTATAGAACAGCACGAGAATAGTGAGAGACAGGTATTTACACTGAGTTGAGTACACACTACAGGACACGTTATCTATGATTAAGTGCACAATACTAAAGTTTGAAAATAGCATATTTGCCAAAGCAATAAAAATACAGGTAAACTCATATCCTGATACACCTATACATGAATTGGCCTCTGCCTGATATCATAAACAAAAAACAACCATTCTATCTAAATATCTGTCCCGAGCTATAATATTAAACACGCAAATACGAAATCAGTCACATATTACTTGTCATTTATAGCAAAATTAGAAAATACTTCATATATTTATTTATATATTTAAATATACAAATCGTATATGTCTTAAAATAATTTCCGATTTCTTTTTTTGTGGAATCCGTAAAAAGTGCTGGTCTACAACGACTCGATTTTTTGCTTTTGACAACATGTTTGTCTTCAATGCGCCTGTGCTTTTTTCAGGTCGAGCCGGGGTTGTATGAATGTGTGCGGCTTTGAATTGATGTTTTGCTGTCTTCTACAAAAAAATCAACATACTGATAACAAATACAGAATTCGTGACAGAAACATACATAGGGACATTTAAACGTTGGTTTTGTGTTTTGTTGACGGATACTATTATGTAACAACCGCACAGTCTTATGTTTGACACGAAATCTTAGATCTTATGTCTTCAACACGTCATATATGTTGATCGCATTTGTATTGTTATGTATACACTGTATAAGGGTGCGTTCTTTTTCTATTAAGACTGTTTTGTTATATGCTGTGTAAACATGTTCATGTTTATTTTGATCACCAGGATACACAAAACTAGCATCGATATTACTATTGTTTGTTCATGATTGTGGCACTTCACGCACCTACTCCAAATTATCTTACTTATAACTGCTTTGTAAAAAAACAATTAGATTTGGAAGTATATTCTTATTATTATTTTCTTTAAATATTATGTTTTGTTATTAGATTTACTGATTATTATTATTGTTCATTCTATCCTTTAAATATATTCTATTTTCACATTATCAACTATTCTTTTTTCCTCAAACTTTCTAAATGTATTTATATATAATATATGTTTTGAGTTTATGTTTTTTCCGCACATGTAATGGCAAGTCAGGACCGGTCCCAAGTCGGTCCGCAAGGATTACTAGTTTTGAGAATGCCAGTGACGCCATTTTAATTCCTTTTTTATCTGGTGCTTTCTGTTGGTTTATCAATGTTGTTCGTTCTTGTTTATTATGGTTTGTTTTGCTATCTTACCTATATATAACGCGGTATTTACATTTGCCATGATATCTCACGCAGTTATATTTTTCTGAAACAAAGGTAACCCTCTTTTTTCAATATAATTAATGACACACAGATAAATCAATACATAACATGTTTTGTTTGAATCCTTGTTGAATCAAAGATTGATCTTCCTGTCCTGATAACAAATCAATTAAATGCAGCGCTGGTGACATATGCCATAACATTTTAGTTAAATCTTTGAAAATGTATAATTTGATATTTTTAACGTAAAGTTGAATAAAAAAAACCCCTACAATTTGGTGTGAAAAAACATATAGAATAAATGAGATGTTCCTAGGCCACAATAAATGCCAATGAATAATCACAAGTCAGTTGCGGTATCGAGACCAAATATAATGTCATCGCGACTCCCAAATCTCCCTACCACGATATAGTGTTGAACAATAGGAAGTTCTATTTTATAAGGCTATGTATATATATAGCGTTTATGATATTTAGATAAACAAAATTGCAATCTGAAACATGCCTACAATAAATATATTATTTATCAAAGGAAAGAGACAATACTCTATGTGATAACCTTTGTTCCGAATTCCAGGTCTATCTTCGAAGTCATTAATAGACCCTTTAAGGAAAATGAAATTAGAATAGATAAGACTTCGGTAAATCAAAAGTGCAAAGCAAACGAAAGGGGAGGTAAAATTCACGATGGTAATGCTCGACACAACCCCAAAAATGATATACAATTGTCGTGCCAAAAAGTTAATTGTGCGCGCAGTCAAAATAAGACTTAATTTGTTAACGTATTTCCTCTAATTAAGCATAACAAGTTTATGTTACAATATCCATCACGTAAACACGCTAACATGTAAAGTTGTTGATATTGTAATTACTTGCTGTTTGGCACGTGTGCCTTTGGTCACCAAAATACTTCCTGGTTTTGTGTATGCTTGCTATCGAATCTAAGGATTAAAGTCAAAATTATGCTGCTTATAAAAAAAATATGGTAATTAATTCATACATATTATGCATATCAAAATGACAATGACTGTTGTTCTGTATCTAATATTACAGAAGAGTTTGGCATCAGATGAAGCATTGCATGTTTCATTATATCCCTCGCTATAGTGTTGGTTTGTCCGTCCATCCGTGCGTGCGTTCGTCCGTGTGTCTGTCAGAACAGTTTCCGTAGCATATCTCCCATATTTTTTCACAAATCGTTATGAAGCTTAGTGTATCGGTACTTTTGTGGATGGTGGTGTGTCGCGTAGAATAAGTAGGTCACTGTGACTTCTACCTTGACCTATGATCTACATTATTGAATATTGGTGTCCAGAGCATATCTCCCATGTTTTATCACATCTTTTAATGAAACTTAGTATTTGAGTACTTGTGCAGAAGGTCTTATGTGCCGTGTACCATCAATAGCTCACTGCACCCTCTTCCTTGACCTTTGACCTTAATTATTGAATTATGGTTTCCGGAGAATATCTGCCCTACTTTTCAAATACTGTGGTGGAACTTAGTGTATGGATACTTGTGCAGAAGATGTTGTGTCACTTACCAAAGGTAGGTCACTGTCACCTTGACCTTGAACCTACATTATTGAATATTGGATATTGGAGAATATCTCTTCTACCTTTACAGATACTGTAATGGAACTTAGGAAATAGTTATTTGTGTGTAAGGTGGTGCGTCATATATAATAAGCAGGTCACTGTAACTTCCGCCTTTACTTTTGACCTATATTACCTTTAATAGTGGTTTCCAGAGCATATCTCCTATACACGGTAACAATTATAGTAATGACACTTGGTCAGGTTGGTGCGTGAGTACATGTGTGGAAAGAGGTGTGTTGGTAACCATAAGTAGGTCAGCGTGACCACTTCGTTGACCTAAATGATATTATTTTTTTGTTTCTCTAGTAGATTTTTACACATACAATATTGAACTTGCTATGTGCACATGGTGGATGTGTTAACGGTTGTGTACATTGAAGCCGGGATATTAGCGAAGGCATCTAATTGGCATATTAGTTTCGATTTGTCAAAGAATATCTTTCTCGGAATTAATACAATGCCATTTAAATCACAGCTATGCCCATGTATAAACAAGTATCACTATTAAATAGACAATCCTTTAAATCTGTTGCCAGTCAAATAAATAGAATAACAAGCTGTCATGAAAAGATCATATTAAGAGTTCAAATATTCGCAATTATCATAGATGCCTCATGATTTAAGAGAAGAAGGTGTGTTGATGTTTGCTGTTAGTTACAGAATTGTTTGTGATGATTTAATTATTCTACAATACAAAAGTATTGAGGCTTGAAATTATCTGTGGAAGTGAAAACATTGCACATTCTGGTAAGTGATCTTAAATATAATTTTTTTCATGATTTTATTGCTAATTCTAATTTCACCTTAGTGTTTACTCACGGTAATGTTCTGTGTGGTTTATTTTTTTAAAGGTTTGCATCCTCTTTCTTAAAGATGTACGAGTGTGAGAACCAACTATTTTATAAAATCGAACAACTTTCTTTCAAATGTTGATTTTTGGAAAGACAAGGTCCTAGTAAGACATTTACAATGACAACATATCATATGTTGCGGTACTTCTTTTTCTTCTAGAGCCACTCGCAAGTAGTGCGTTTGAAAGTAGCTGAAATTAAGATTATTCCCGAATTTCTTAACAAAGAACCTAACCTGTGTTCACATCTCATATCGTGCATACAAGAAAGGAAGTTTTAATTTAAAACCAGTATTGATAAAATATAAATTTTAGAACAAGATAGAAAAAAACATTATTTTCTAGTTTTACAGATTATTTAGACGATAGCACTCCTTAGAAACCCAACAATATATCGCATTATTTAATGCTTTTTTCTATATATCGTCTTGAAGAAATTGTTTTGAAATCTAACAAATTTATCACTAAAACAGAGACGGAAACACATACAATTAACAAACATAATTACGGGTCGCCGAAATACTTTTTCACAATTTTGGAACAAAGATTAATGTAAAGCATGTTTCTCTATTATGCTACATAGAACCTTAAAAACATATTACGCATATATATCCAGGGAAATTAAAATCCATGTGAATTGAAAAAAACAGTATGAAAAGGATCAACAGAACGAGAAACATTGACAAACAAACAATAACTGTAAATTGTTCTTTCACAATTTCATGAAGATCCACCCATACGTTCAAAAAGTAATTAACTTTGAATTACCCTATGTAGTCCCTCTGCTATACTTTGATGTGGCCTATGTTCTTTGGTACATTTTATTTGAATAGATTACTCTTTTGATTTTATTAGTAAATAAACACAGTTTATTTGTCCAAATATTATATTATGTATTTTAAAGCAGATTATACCCTCCTTTCTGTCATACATCCTTTAAAGAAACGATTTGGAATACAGATGGACGATAATACTTATCAGCGAGAGAACAAAACAAGTGCATGTATATCACAAACTGCATGTACATGTACTGACATGTTATGACACTATAAGAGATTTCAGGATTGAAGAGTTTTAAATATATTTTCCTCGAGATAATGCATGTGTCGAATTGCACTGTATTTAATTTTACCGCACTATAATTATCTTTCAATCGTTTAAATACCTGTACAAAGGTTTTTAAGTTAAACAACCTTATGCTTTATTATAATTCTTTTTAGCGAGATTTATCACGTTTTAATTTGTTAAGTGAAACTATAATTCAGTTGAAGCAATTTTAATATACTTTGTGATACTCGCTACCTACCACATGCGAAGCTCATAAAAAGATGATTCCACGGCGATGGAACTATATTTACATGTACATTTATTTGTTCTATTGAGTTTAATAATGTATGATGTGGTTTAAAAGTAGTACAAACAATTTCAACTGTTAAAATGTATGGTTACAATGTTTTCAAATATTAAAATGTATGGTAACATTTTTATTCGAATGTAATGCGCAACCTGTCATAGTTAAAAAAAATTCAATTTGGTTGTAGAAACTGCGTACACAAGCACAGTTGATACTTATGTACGTTGTTAGTGTAAACATATATTGTAGGCATCCTTTATATAACTAGATCAGGTTAAATTTAAACTATCATATTGATTGGTGGCATGTTTAAGTTTGCAATTTTGTACTCGGCTTAGTAATTAAGACCAAAAAATGCAATCAGATAAGAACAAGCGGTTTGATATCTCTAATTGTGATGTCATATCTTCCGAATTATGCGGTCCTGGGTTTTTATTCCTTGTCGCCCTTTCTTTACTGTTTTGCATTCATGCAACTGTCGCTGGTTCTATTTATATCCCGTCAATGGTTTTCTGTTTTAGTCTTTAATCGCGATATAAGTGACATATTCTTATAGGTTTGTTTACTGTGGCAACGGTTGCCGTATATCCAAATAGGAAACGCTTGCACCTTTTAGGACAGCTGGTTATGCTTCTAGATTTTAATAGAAGTCCGTGATGTTTCCTTTTTATATCCCAACACGCAGTGATTGGTAAGACTCTTATTGGTCGAAAGTTCGATATTTTCCTATTTCATTCAAATAAAGTATACTGATGGATGTATAATGACACTGAAAACTCAACTTCATATGACATTTTTGGATCTTATTTCAGAAATGGCCTCTGATTGGTCGACATTTAGATATTGCTCGAACTCACGCAAATTTGGTATACCGATGAATTATAACACTGTAAACTCAACTGCAAATGATATTTTCGAATATGAATGCAGTCAAGGCCTCTGATAGATTCTGACCGTCTCACTAGGTGTAAAATGTATATCGACATTGCGATGTCAACCACATATGCATCGGGCGCTGTTTTTTCTTATGCGGGACGTGATAATGTTTAGGCCAAATGAACCGACTGTGGTTGGTTTGGCAATGTCTTTCATTCTGATTATTCTACTACTCTTGTTTTTAGTAGTTTAGTTTGCTACATTAGTGATATGTAACGCTGTATTTTCATATGCCATGATATTGTTCTGAAAACAAGTCAACCAGTCTTTGTGCAATCTAATTAATAAAATACAGAGAACCATGTGAACGACATATTTTGTTTGAATACTTGTTGATTCGAAGATTGATCTTCCTGTCTTGGTTTCCAAATCAATTAAATGCTGCACTGGCGACATATACAAAAATATTTTAGTTAAATATTTGAAAATATGAACAATGAGATTTTTAACGTAGAATTGAATAAAGATAAAAACCAAAAATTGGTGAAAAAATCTTGAGTTGTTCCTATGCCGCGATAAATATCAATGAATAACCACCAGTCAGTTGCAGTATTGAGAGAACATTTAATTCAGATTTGACGAACATTAGTGCAAGCAACATGAAACAGTATCCCAACAATAAGTACAAAATTAAAACTGATCAAGTTCATTGTTCTTGGTAATATGTAGTCGTAAAGGGGCTATTTTCTTCTGTTTTCAATAGCAGTTTATCTAATGCATGGGTGTATTTGTGATGTTTTGTGTCTCTGAACTGACGAAAATTAGTGCAAATAAAAAGAATCAGTATCCTTACAATTAATACAAAATTTAAAAAAAAAAACTGATCAAGTTCCTACTTCTTAGTTATATGAAGTCGTAAAGGGGTTATTTACTATTTAGACTGATCTTGTTTTCACGGCAAGTTTATCTAATGCATGGGTGTATTTGTGATTTCTGGTGTGATTTTATTATCCTATTGTTAAAATAAGTGTTAAACCAGCCATCCGTCGAAAACGTATATAAGTAGCCCGCATTGTGTTACCTTACAGTTTGACATGATCTGAATTGTTGATTAACTTCCTTGTAGAAGTTAGTATTCATCACTTAAAAAAACATTGTATGTGAGTATAATGTTCACCGTCGCTCTTTTTATGAATAATTAACTAAATGTTCTTGTTATGCATGCGAAATATAACTACAAAGTTATATAATCTAGATTAAAATCCATATCATGACATTGCAATTTGATAAAACAACCTTTTTGTTTAATATTATGCCTTTATGTTTGTTCTCCATATGATTTTTTGCGGAGCACGTATAGACTAGAATACTAAAATTTATCATGATGAACGATCATTTAATGTACCATTCCAAACAAATACACATTTCCAACTTATTAAATAGCATTATAAGAGATAACCATATTATTTTCATTTTAAAGTGTTAAATACGAAAATCCCAGACGAAATTTAAAAGAGATAAGTCCAAAGACGTAGGCAAATAAAAGGAAAACGTGGAAGCATTACTTACGATAAAGTATGAGACAAAAAAGTTTGTGTCCATCTTTACCGTCGGGATTTCTTTACAATCCCCTCCGCCCTTTTTTGGCTTTGTATTTTTGTTTTACCGAGGCCTTGTCTATTCTATATTCATTTTCTCTGAATCGTCCATTAATGAAAGCTGTTTCGAAGCTAGATATGGAATTCGGTACGGGGTGTCTCACACAGAGCAATAACTCTTTCCTCTTATAAATTTTATAATTATTGGAGGCATGTTTCAGATTGCGTTTTTTTGTATTTTAAATCATATACATCACTACATTATTCATAGTATAATGTTGAAATTCTTCAACAGTTATAATTAGGCTAAACATGCTATACACTTGCAAATTAAAATATCCCATCAAACAAAATAATGGCCAGAACAAGAAAACATAGGATCATCAGAACAAAGGATAATGACATATCAACTATAGGCTCATTAAAAAATAACAAAATGAACAAAACGATTGAGTGTGTGATAGGACCTCGTCAACGACTACATGCATAGCTACGTGTGCGTCTTAATTAACATACATATTTTAATACATTAAACTTAAAGTTACCACAACTAGATGAAACATTTCTAAAAGAAATTTCTGTCTATACAAAATTAAGTCACTCCTATTAAAATAAAAAATCTGTGATCTAAGTTAACTTGCTCTACGAGCCTCTCTGCACTAATCATTTAAATCCCCATGTCATTTAAATAAATAACAATACTAAGTAGTGACGAAAAGATTATATTTAGAATTTAAAAATTATCAATACTCATTGATGTGCAGTGATCAAGGGATGACAGTTGTGTTTGGACTGGTTCATGGTGCATACTTATTCACGATGATTAACCTACCATAGAATACGGAATTATCTGCACTTGTCATTACTTTTTGAGAAAGAGAGAGTATTAACTGCATTAGGTAAGTTATTTTAAAATAACGCGTATATTCTTGTATGGTCCAAATCGGTTCAAAACAAAAGAAACTTTTAAATGTTTCTTTGACAGAATTAACATTTACAAAGAAATATCACAAATCATGGAATACAAAGATGCAGACTGAAACTGGTCGCCAGTAAATCTAATCCCTAATGATAATCTAATAATAAGAGGAAAATAGTTCTCTGTGTAAGAACATGGTTCCAGATTCTAGGACAAATTACGTATCAATCGTCACAAGCGGACGTTTAAGAGAAAATTAATTTATTATAGACTATCATATATAAACCATATGTGTGATTATACGGCAAGATTGAAATAACCCTTCCTTTAAAATTTCCATGGTCTACAGTTTTATTATTAAGAATAACTTTTTACAATTTTAACAGTATATATAAATTTATATATATAGATATTGTTATCAGTAGATTACAGGTTAGGAGGTAATTATGCTTAACAAAATTATTCTAACCAATATAATATAACACATATAACGGGAATTATTATAAAGGTCGGCAAGTCTTGAAGCGTCGATCCTAACTTAAGATAATTAAATGTGCCTTTTGTTGTAGAAACTACAAGTTTCATAACCATCTTGAAAAATGTTCAAAAGAAACATATCAATCTTATAGAATACCACAGTAAGTTATTTGTCAACATAAACTACAGAAGAAAATAAGGAATCGTTGGTAAAAATCGCGTACACCAAAAGAAGCAAAACATTAAATCTGTTAATTGAGAAATTACACAAAGACTAAATCATAAACAGAAAATCGATAGTTCAGGAAATAAATGCATACGTTTTTTTCGATGTATGTTGACTCTCCCATTCGGTGTTTTCTACTGTACAAAGAAATAAATATGACAAAAACTACATTGTATTCAAAAGACATACGACATTGGACATAAGCAAAAAAGGAAAACATCGACACACTTAGAAACAAAATTGAAAACTTTATTACAAAACTTGAATAAAAAACTCTGTGCTTCATCATACTTATCACAAGTATGGTTGAACGCTAAGTGTGTAACATATTTATGCAAACGATACACACCTTTCTGTAATTTGTTTGTTTTTGGAGTTAAACGTCCCTTCAACAAATGACTAGGTCATATCGAAGCAGGACATGCTTTGAAAATGCTCATTGTTGGCGACTTATAGACTCATACGGCAGACACATTGACATGACACTTTAGTCAGCCAAAGTATTCTTGCACCGAGCTAAACAGTCCTTTTCCTACTACACCGAATGCTGAATGTTCAGGAAGGACCAAGAAGATTACTTAATCTATCGTCTCAGGTATGATTTCGACGAGGATTGAACTCGCAATCTCCCGCAAACGCTCTGCTTACCGAGGTACTGTGGGGTTTTAGTTTTACTCCATACCGCAATAAAACTGTCTTAATGAAACGACCATTCTATTGTATAGAACTACAAAAATCTAAAATGCACCGTTTTAATGATTGAATAATTACGATCACAAAGAAAACAAAAAAAAACAATAAAAATCACGGACTACTTAGATTAAAATGATGAAAACGAATTGATATACATGTAATATATGATATGTGAAAGCGATTGATATTATACACTTTTAAGCAATAAACTGCATAGATGTTAGCGCTCCATGATAAGTTTGTCTGTTACACATGCTGCAGTTATACCAGAAGGTCTGCAACATCTATGCACTTTATTACTTATAATTTCGTTTGTCTTTGAAATTAAAAACAATAACAACAAATTAATAGTTATGAAAGTGTTTAAGGCGTTTAAAATTAATGTTTTCTGTGGGACTATTTTACGCGCATCGAGAACGCGGTGCTTTGGCACATGCTGCAGTTATGCTCTTATAACTGAAGTTACTCATTTGAAGGAATTTGAAGGCGACTGCCACACCAAATGAAAATATTATTATATGACTTTCAAAATAAATATTTACAAATATAGCTAAAAAGACTTATTGATCTCCTTACCTCATGTTTGTGATACTGTGTGTCATAGTATGAACATAATATTGTCAATTGAAACAGGATCCTAAAAAGGATAATAAAATATATGATGCCTAGTTTATTATTAGCGCTCCTTCTAAATTTTTGGTAAGATATGTTGGTCTATCAGTGGTTTTTATTCTATTGATTACACTTAACTTTAAGTTTCTCCTTTTATTACCTGAAATAAAAGCTTAATATATAAATCGTGTATTCATTATTGCTATGTCAAAACTATTCTATGGAAGTTTCATATGTCTGGTTTATTAATTCTGTTTAAAATTTGGTTTTAAGATGAAAAGAAAATACGCTGCTTTTATACAAATTATTGAAGTGATGTATAATAAACTAGTGATTAACTATAAGATTGATATTGTTTGAAATCTTATTTCTATATTCGGAAACATCACGGGGGTTACACTTTTGTAGAAGGAAACGCTTATCCTTTGCGGACACTTTGGTTCGGCTTCTATAGTTTTTAATAGAAGTTTGTGATGTATCCTTGTTCAGCTTCTGCTTGTTGTGTTGTTGTTTTTGTTGTGTACGTCCCACATTTTCCTTTTATTTGCCAATGTCTGTTTCACATCGTCTTAATTTTTCGTATTAACTACTTCAACAACTCTCGAATATAGTGGTTAAGTTTAACCATGCAATAGAAATATTTGCAATGATTTTCGAATAAACGTTATATTTAACTTCTTTTTAAATTGAAAGAAAACAAGTTAATCATTTGTGAAAGTGAGACCTGCTAAAAGTCCTAAATTTGCTTCACAATTTCAATAAAAAGTAATAATTCATTTTATGATATAATGATATAAAATGCCTCCTTTAACGCGTCAAGCATTTCTTTATGTTAATCTAATTGGTTTCCTTTGACATGTGCTTTTCAAAAAGTTTCGATATGATTTATTTTGTTATTTGGCGTTCATATTTATTTTTAGCATAATCAATTCGTTTAATGATGTAAACTATCAACTTGAAATTTATTGATTTGAGTATAAAGCGTTCAGATTTATTTACATTCTCTCCTATTACGTGAAGTAGACGGTATGTATAATAAAAACAACGCATTATATAACGATAAAATCATATTATGACATTGCAACGTGATTTATACGGGTGGTGAAAACTACCTGAAGCGATGTTTATCTTGATCTTGACGATTCTAAATGCGTTTTCTTTTGAGAGTCCTTTTATTATAATGTATTCGTAGTGCAGCTTGGATTTTCAGATATTGAAAACGTTTGATTCATAGCTAGACCTTGAATCTTTGACAATCTTGTTATCTTAAACTATTGTATTAATTCGAAATAAATAATGCTAATCGTGCAATCGATTTAATTGAGTTTAACTTAAAGGAAAACTTTCTCACTGGTTCGCTATCTAGATATTCTAGATATCAAGGCGTTGTGTGAAAAAAACGTCCTCCGTGCTGGAATGTTATTGTATTGTATGTGTTAGATGTAGTCGCATTGGCGTCTTTTTTTTCAATTTGGTGTTAACAGCTTTAAAGATTATGTGATACTGGTATTTACATTTCAACTGTGTAAAACGTTTTTCTTTCCGACACCTGTCATAGGTTCAATAATAATAAATAATTAGCATATCTAATGACAATCACGTACTAGTAGCAAATGTAGTTTATTACATTCCATATTCATATTCAAGTAGGAGGTTTTTTTCATCACCAAGTGTATAAAATAAATGTTGCTTGGTTAAACTGTAATGAAGTAGTAAATACGAAAAATCAAGCGTTTCCTGCTACACATGTGCAACATTTGTGATAATAGCATTTTAATTTTTGTGATAATTTGGTTAAGTATTTTTAAATACTTTTCCAGTTGATATTAATTATATCCAATGATAGTCAAATCGTTGCAATTTGTTTTTTTAATTTTAACTATAATTACTTGTATATGTAACATTTCCATTATATTATGAGTGCCTAACAAGAATTGCTTACGAATCCCTCTGCATCGGAATATCCTCTTTTGTGCCTCATCGCTGTTGGTTATTCATCTTTTGCTTATGATGCAAAACAGCACATAGCTAAGGCATAAACATTCCTTTTTCATTTGTTCCTCTCATTCATTTGTCATTGTTCATCACAATATCAGCGACAGATTCTGATTTTTACATAAGTTTCTTTTTTGTTATGGAAAGGGTTGCCATTTACCGAATTGACGCAGACACATCGCGGCGATACACATGTGTAGCACACAGAGCTTACTCCTTCAGGACACCTGGTTTCACTTCCAAATGTTGATGAAAGTTCCTGGTGTTTCATTCTATAGTTAAGAATATCTTTGTTTTTGTCTGTGTGTGTTCAACGTTTTCCTTTCATTTTCCAATGCCCATTGACTCATGTTTTTAAAAATCTTCTTGGTTTTTTCGTACTTACTACTTCTGTAATGATTCCCTCTATATAAATATATTTAAATAAATATAAAGAATAACTTAGCTACTGATGCTTGATTATAACAGCTTTATATATACACAAAAATGCAATCTGAAACATGACGCCGATAAATATGATATTTAAAAGAGGAAAGAACCAATACTCTGTGTGAGACACCCCGTCCCGGAACCCAGATTTTGCTTGAAAGCAGCAGTCGTTAATGGACGCTATAGCGAAAATGATTTTTGTATAGACAAGACTACGGTAAATCAAAGCTACAGAGCCCAAGGAGAAACGGTGACAACAATTTCACGATGGTTATGATGTACCAAATCCATACACCAACAATAATATAAAATTGTCTTGCCACAATTTCAAATGTGCGCTAAGTCAAAACAGGAGTTTTTAATTTTTATATGTTTCTTAAATGCGGAAATGATGTAAAGGCAAAAGCATTGCATGCAATGAAACCTTAGATAGCCAATCTAATTAAAATTAGACGCTGTCTGTCAGATTTTACGTTATTATGATATGTTATAGTATGTGCAAGTTTTAATTACTGTGTCATACATTAATTATTTTGCCATTTTTTCGATTTTTTTGTGGAAAGAAACCGATTCTCCTTTCTCCTGTTTTTATAAATAAGTAACACCATTTTAAAAAAAAAATAATTAGATACACAAATGAAATATTGTATGTATACATACTTCAAATTAGCAATTCAATGAAAATGCGGCTTTTAATTTCATGTAACAAGGAGTTAGCAGGGAAAATCGTTTAAACGTATATAAATATGCTTCAAGTTATCGACATACTTGTAAGGCACTTAAAATCCAACCTTGGATAGTTAACGTAGCCACTGATGGGTACCTTTAAACATGACATCTGGACTCGGGAGTGTACTTATAATGGAACAAGATACGCTCTGTGATATTTCTTATTGATAAAGTGTTTAAACTGAGACATGCATCTTTGTTCTGAAGTTTAGATCTTCCTTTTTAAAACCTAACGGTGCATTCCAAACGTGCATGTCAAACCATCACGTTTGTTAAAAAGAACATATAGGATGACCTCCGCCAGTCAAAGCCAGTGTCTACTTTGTACAAAAGTCCGTTTTATCTTTACACCTACTGTAAACAAATCTACCATACCAACAACATAAACAAAAACACACAATTAAGTTCGTAATGGAGGACATACATAACGTGTAGTCTATCCATTGAGGTCATCACGTTTAGGATCGTGTCAGGTCAATAACGTCATTAATAGTTCGAAACAAAACAAAAATACTAAACTGTAGACTGAAACGGCTATCAATATAATACATTAATGGTGACGGTACAACAGTAAGGTATTTTAATTATGTAATGCCCACCTCTTTGTTAATAGCCGGCTGTGATGAACTGGGGCAGCAACGTTAAAGCGAGTTGACACGAAAGGCGTATAGTGTTTCAAATGGAATTTATTCGAAACGTAGTTTGTACATAGCCGGTCATTCAGAAAATGTGACATACAGCTACAATTTAAATACTATTCTACTTTCTAGAATGTTTCTAACGAGAAACGATTTATTCACTAACGAGATTTTAAGTATACCGTCAGTTTAACGATGAGTTAATGTTGATATCTGACCTTGACAGAGAGAATTGAATAGGTCAGTAGGGTCAACACCAATACTAAAACGGGTAGGACGGTATACATACATACAGTGTCAAATACTTACGTATCGTAATTAAGCCAGGTTGATACATGTAAGTAACCGTGCAGGGTGATGTAGAATTTTAAAGTGCCATTCATACGCCGGTTCTTATTATTGAGATAAAAGCAAATACTTCATTAAAACGAAATATTTATAATAGCGCTATAATTAGATGATCTCTTATAAAATGAATATTTTTTATAAGTTAGGTAACAGGTTTAAAGCCAGCGAAATATTGAATTATTCACGTAGACCCGCCTTCTAATCGGCCATTATCTCTCAATAGTATGCAGACGAAGTAAGGTTGGGCAGCGGTATGTTTTACTAATAGCATCCATACCATTCAAATACATTTCATTCTCGTGCACACACCTATAAGCCATGATATAATTCACTATTTCTAGGCACAGGTAAAAGCGTATCCTGATACGCCCATATCACTAAATAAACTCTGCCAGATTACATAAACAAAAACAACCCCACTATCTAAATATCTGTCACGAGCAATACCCACGTTCAGACGATTTGGGTATGTTGTCCAAAGTTAACAACTGTCAGTCATTTATAATTCGCACCGAATTATAAATTTTGGTTACTTTTTTTAAATCTGGTAACATTGTGAAGATACATGAATGAACTTCAGGTTTAATTAACGTACAGGTTCTAATTTATCATGATTCATAAAAGTAACCATTTTGATAATGAATAAAAAACCAAGCACAAATTACTATTCGTTGGTATGTCCCTTTAAGCGTTATATACAGTGAAAAAGTACAAATTCTTTTTAATTTATTAATGTCATCTAGTTCTCATAATCATACCTTGATCAGGATAATGTATTAATTACGTGCAATATTAAGATAATGTTGTTTCAGTTCTTAATTATGTTAAAAAAAACAGGATGAGTGAATCCAACAGAACGAGAGACATTGACAAGCAAACAATAATTGCATCAAACAATAGCACAAGAATGTGAGCAACCAAAGTGATATCACCACAGACGTGAACTATTTTCAGTGAATCAACGTTGTTATTATATATCATTATGACGTCAGCCTATTATTAATCGTTTTATTTTTTCATTATTATAAAACATATTCTAAATCCATATCTTTAATGATATATTAGATAAAATATGATAAAATGGAGACATGTAATAACAACTTTATATCTACCTAATTATTGAGATGATATATGGAGGGGGGAGTTTACTCCTCGTCGCCCTATCTTTACCGCTCTGATTTGAAGTTAAATTTGCTTCTTCTATTCCTCTCCCTTAAATTGGTTTTTCTCCTTTGCTCTTTCGTCACCATAACTTGTGAATTTTTCTTATGGTGACTCTTGACTCTTG
>JAUMGZ010094112.1:0-17915 GCA_032359645.1 Pododesmus macrochisma
CGCTGACAAAGTGTGCGCCAGGTAGTTTCATAATTCCGGAAAGCGTAATTCCGGTGTTGGTTTAGACATTAATGATTAACGCTCTCTTCCTGTGTTGACTTGCAGTTACAATGCATTATGAAGTTGTGCTTGTCAATAAATAGACAATTTCTCAAGTCATACATTTGCGTAGCGATTTACAGGAATCTACTTCCTTATAGGCGAGTTTTCATCAAGCCTTCGAGTTTCAACTTTTCTGTCGACTGCGAGCTGCTCCCAAGTTTCGATCCGACATGTTTTCTGCATTAGCAATACTACCGTCTGACTTTGCAAGCCGTAACACACATGCTTGTGACAATCCCGCCTTTCAAATTTAAATTTTATACACCTTCATGAGGAATGTGTCGTATGTCATCTGACAATTGCAGATATTCTAAACGGAACTGTGAAACTTCCTTTTACTAGCAGAACAGCATGGCTCTCAAGTCAGTCTGAGTGTTCAGACCTCCGGCGTACCGTTGCTCACTTATGCCAGGACACCAGACCCTCAAAGAAGATTACACACATGAAGGACTTAAGTGGTACCTTAATGTAGCGTCGTTAGCTAAGGACGGGCTATTGGTAGTCAAAAGCAATCTGCCGTTCGCGCCTTGTCGAGAAATAATAATCGAACAATGCTAGGTTCTAGGTGGATTACTTACTTCAATTCACATTAAACTAGACCATCCGTCGTGTCACCAGATGAAGTCCGTAATACAGCGATACTCGTATGCATTTGACATGCACAGGGCGATCGAATCTGTAACTAACATCTGTCATCAATGTGCTTCGTTGGAAAAGACACCTAAGGTTTGTGAAGAGCAGAATTCAGCAGACCCTCCTGAAACTGTTGGGTCTTTCTTTGCCATAGATGTATTGCAACGTATTTTACGGGAATGTATAACTTCCTACACCTTTACAAAACTGTTAGATACCGAACGCCATCAAGAGTTACGAGATTCACTCATTCACCTTCTTGCTGAAGTTCACTCTCTTGACGACCCGTACGCTGTTGTCAGAACCGACTCTGCGTATGTATTTAAAACATAAGTGAAAGACAAACTATTGGCTAGACATCTCATCACTATTGAATTGGGACGTCCCAAAATGTTAACAAATTCCCTTTTTCCCGAGAAAGATATCCAGGAACTGGAAGATGAAATTCTTCTTTCGAACCCATCAAGCCCAGTGCTTACACCAATTACGCTTTCAATTGCAACAGCTCGATTAAATACACGCATTCGAATCTGAGGATTAATTTCACGTGAAATGTGGTCACAGAGAGATCAGTTTTCCAATACAAAATGTAACCAAATACCACTTACCGATCGAAACCTTATAATCGCTCAACATGAACATAGAATAAAAATTCATTCGTACAGCGAGAAGACAAAGTGTCCCTCGGGAAAAATTACTCGTGTGTCCAGATTTATAAATTGAAGACATAGCTACTACGGTATGACCTCAACAAAACAAATACTCGCGATAGATACGTTGTAGTAGCTGTGGATACCCCATGGTGCAATATTCGTAGATTTATTGGATACCAATTATCGTGTAAAATGTTCTGATTGCTACAAAATTTGTGACGTGGCTTTAACTAGAAAACAACCAGTTAATGATTAAGGTGTATTTGGAATGTTTGTCAGATGAGAAATGTACCAGGTGACAGGATGCACAATCTATTTCTGTTTGAATGCATGACGCCTTTATCGCTTTTAGTACATTTTGTTGTATTGTATCTACGTTCATTGGCAACTCTTAAATGTATTAAGAAAAGTATAGCACTAAAAACTGTATTTTATTCATGTATTCTTTGTCAAGGATACACCACTGAGAATAACACTGGCTGTATACGGCCTCCGTTCCTGTAAATATAGTGTGTGTGTGTGTGTGTGTGTGTGTGTGTGTGTGTGTGTGTGTGTTAAAGGTAAACAGATTATTAAGCAACTAAATGCATATTTATTTTAATTTGAAACTAAGCACAGGTGTACCTAACGATACAAACTTGAATTCCCAAAACATTCCCCTATTGGCCAAAACATATGATGAAGTCAACAAGAGAATGTGATGTGTGCCAGGAATGCGACAAACGTTTCATATAAAAGGAAGGCACTAACGCAGTCGATGAATGATCAAGAAAATGTATTTAGAACAGAAAAGACGGAAATCATAACAGAATGGGGTACGAACATTAGAAGGAGGAAAGCCTCGATCTATAGAAAAGTCCAACCGATAACACTATAGAATAGTCAAGTCAATCATATAGTTGCACGAGCAGTAACAAAATGACTTATTCCTTTGTTCATTTATTGTTTCGGATACACATGGCCTCTTTTACATTGCTTATAAGATGTTATTCAATGTAAATGTATTCTAAAATCACATAAAATAACATAATGACTATTATATTAGAAACTATCAATTTTCATCTTTAATATTTAAATTCACTTTTTTAATTCAAAAATTCAAAATATTTCCAGTTTTGATAATCGGACATATAATGTCGAAGCTAATATTTTTATATAAGCTTGAATCCAGAAAACATGGAGTAGACTGGCTGCAGAACGGTTCCAATAGAAGCCCCTTTAATTCTGACCCAAATTTCATCATTCACATTTAGTTCCAGTACAACATTAGCGCCACCTGTTGTCTGGTATGATACTTGATCTACGTTATAGCTAGCAATGGTCCTGTTGTTTTTCAGAAGATTGGCGTTGAGTTTATTTTTATCTCCAGTTTGGATTGTTATTGCAAGTGAAAAGACGTATACTCCGTTCTCTTTACACGTGAACTTGCCAGTGTTTCTATTGTATCCATTGCCTATGTTAGTGTATACTCGATAAAATATAAGAGCCTGATCATTTCCGAGACGATGACGACGATGCATATGCGCATAAAATGCATACGTATCATAGACTGTGAAAAAATATCAATAAAGCGTTACATATTTGCAATCTTTGTTGAGTTTATAACTACATGTATAAAGTGCAGCAAATAAACAAGGCTAAATTAAAGCATTTACTTTTGTTTCTTATTACTGTATCATGTTTTACATACATACAAGACATGTTCTTTTTTATAACAAATTATCTTCTATATAACTTAACCCTACCGTGTCAGGATTGGAGAGACGTGGTAATAAGCTAGCAGTACTTTATAAAAATGTCTAAAATGTATAATATCATATAATAGTAATAAGAATAATAATAAAACGGATATTAACCTTTACGCCTTGTGGTAAGACGACCAAGAGGATGATTACTATGCTTTCTAATTCTCGACTTTCCTGTTAAAGAATGCACTTTCATTGTGACTCCATCCTGATCATTCACAACCATATAATTTTGTCCATGATCAGCCGTCTTTGTTAGGCTAAAATTGTCTAAAATGACAGATGAAACTTGAGATTTGACTTGTTAATGTACCATAACAATTACACCTTCGCCTTACGCACATCGTTCTCGAATCTTAAAGTATTGATCTGTGATACTTTTCTAACGATGTGTGGCCCTTTTTTACCTCAGAGGCAACATTTCCAGCATGGTGATCGCATGTTTGCGTGATTATTGACAGCACAGTTTCTGACCTTTGACTAGACTGGTTCTCTCGCTTTGCTACTTCTTCACACCAGCGTCTGTAGCAGATATGAGAGAGGCATGTCAAAGGAGAGAACACCAGTCTATCAGTAAAGGGAAATAACTTGTGTCGACCAAAATCACTCTTTATGAACAAGAGGTAAAATTGCCATTAGTTATTATTCATGTAAGCAATCACTGTTGATGGGTTCTGAGAATTGCCTTAAAGGCTTATTGTCCGATCAACAGTAAGGTCATTTGCGGACATGCCTGTTTTACTGGTGGAGGAAACCGGGGTACCCGGAGTAAACCACCGACCTACGGGAAGTCACTGGCAACTTTCTCATACTTCGCCGCCCCGGACGGGATATCACTAAATGAACTCTGTCCGATAACATAAACATAAAACAACAACACTGCTTAAATAGCTGTCCCGTGAAAAACCTCCACATAAAGACTATTAGGGGATGTTGCCCAAACTCCACGCTAGTCAGTAATTTATAATTCTCCCCGAATTATACATTTTTGTTATTTTTGAAAGTTGGCAGCTTTGTAAAGATGCATGAGCTTCAGGTTTAATTATACTTTCCATGCTTAATAAAAAAAACCATTTTGAAAATAAATTACAAACCATGCAAAAGTTACTATTCGTTAGTGTGAGTGTAACTTTAATACTTTCTAGATAACACTGAGGCATTTTCAATATTTCATTGCCCTTGAAAAATTAAGCTGGATTTTAGATTTCTAAGTCTTATCAAATAGTTTACAATGTTTCAACAATATGGAATCACTTTTTATGCAAAACAAATAAGTTATCCTTGTTTTTCCAATCATCCCCATATGACCGAACCTTTATTTAAATGATTTCACACACAGATAATTGATCAATTGTTTTCAAAAGTGCCTTCCTATAATATATGTTCATTGCAAGTTAGATCTTGGTTTGTGGCCACCTTAAAGCGATAGAGGTACTCAAATGCATGTAAAACCCGGAAAGCTATGCTGACAGGAAGACCCAAAATGCAAGTCAAATATATTCAAGTAGAAAACACAAAAAATATGCTTTCTAAGAAGAGACCAAAACATGTCGACGCGTTGTTTCGGTAGAACGTTAAACATACTTACGTATGCATTGTTTTTAGTCCATAAATTATTTAAAAAAAAAAAAAAAAAAAAAAAAACAGTATGAATAGAATCAACAGAACGAGTAACATTGACAAACAAACAATAACTGTGTCAAACAATGAAGCACCGGAATGTAATTAATTAAATCGACAACGATCATCAAAAAAGTACTCCATGCGGACAAACTTAGGACGGTCACCCAGCTCGAACCAGGCGGTGTGGTTTAACCGGTTAGTGAGGTTAGGGAGGCCTTAGCCTTCCCACTTCCCGCATGAGACTGGAAGTTAAAATACAGACATACATTTGAAAAATTCATAAATACACTTCATGGTGTTGTTAACAATTCAACAACTAACCGCCCACATCAATTGTCAATAAAAATCTAAACGAGTAAATCGTGTATACATATTTAAAAAAAGCAATTGGAAACATGATAATTCGACAACACCTAGTAGCATAAAGCTTAAAACAGTTGCTAATACGTGGTAGATTCATAGATTCCACATAAAGTTAAATATATGAAAAATTACATTGGTGAACAACCAGTGTGCTCGCAGAGTTACAACAGCCACACCTAAGCAATAAACAAGGGAGGGAGGGATAAGAGACCGCAGGAGAGCAAAACTCACCCAGTTATGTGTCAGGGGGAACCAACTAAATTGGCTCAAGTAATTGCTATAACAGCAGTGTATGCTCAGAAAAAACGCGAAGTCCAACTAACAACCAGAAGGACAGATATCAGGACCCAGCCTTCTCGATATAGGGAGCTTTCAACTGGAGCCCTTCAGTACGTCACGGTAGTATGGTTTGAAGGTGTACAATGCCAAAGTCTATTGCATTAAGAGATGGTAAATGGACCCGATACTAGACACGTAGTGCGTCTCACTATAAGAGGACCGTAGCTACGTTTAAGGAATTTTCTTAAAAGTTTAGTAGTAACAGAAGATAAGTTAAGGTTGTTTTTAATCTTCCTAAGTTTGTTAACAAGATTTTCATAAAAAGAGGGTTGTGAAATGCCTATGGTTACATACTTGGAAATACTAACTTGACCATATTTCAAAAAAATCTCCGGATATCTTCTATAAAACTTGCCAAATGTTTTACTTAGTTTATGATATCGATATTCCTGTGAAATAAGCTTGGTGGTAAGGTCAATATTACAAGAATGAAAGTCATCGACATCTTAACAAGCTCGAGCAGAACAAAGTAATTGAGAAATATAAATGCCGTATGATGGAAGCTATATTGATGGAATATCTTCATCAAGCTATGGGTAATTTTTCATTTGAAATCTAAAATCATCTCTTTAATCGCAGATTTTAGTATGAGCTGTTCTGTTAACAATATTAATGTATAAGTCTAAAAATAGCGAAGAAATATCATATTAGTTATCCCTGATAAGAGTAAGTTCTTTAGGATATATAAAGTATTACGAAAAATCAGGGTTACCAAAATTCAGGTTACCATCGAGATATATGGAGGTTCTATAAAAATTAATAATCAAGTCAGTGTTGTTCGCCTGTTGTAGCTAAATTATAGAATCTTTTACGTAACAATAAAATGTTAACCTGTTTAAAGAAATTTAGCAGTATAATAAAACATCTCTAAAATCCAAACTTAAACTTTTATAAACGTAGCATATTGAACATATATTTCTAAAATATAGAATAATATTTTTTTCTTTAGCATAAATCATTTATTTATATAAAATATTCATGAAAATAAAATATATCATTATTAAGCGTCAATTCAATTCAAGTCAAATATTTTTATAACAAAGACAATTTGTAATAGGGATTGGGAAGCAGGCTAGCCTATTGGAGCCCTCACTTTGAACGGTTACTGGTAAAATACATATTTAATGCACAATCACTTACAAAAACAAATATAAGTGTATATAGTATCAATATATGAATATCAAACTTAAGATGGTTACTTAATGTACAAAAATGACATGAAATGCAATCAATATTTGTTGTTACTGAACATAATTAACTAGTTAGGAACATGGTTTAAAATGAAAATTATAGATAGAAAGAACAATGGACAAGAAAAAAAGAATACCAAAGAGAGACGACAGAGTTAGGAAGGAAAGAGAAGACGGGTGCCAAAATCATTCTAGTATTAGCGATTGGATTATAAGCAACTTGGTTTATCAGGATCACAAATTATCAAAGTCAGGAATTAGTATGACAGTACATATATAGTGAATAGTGCTTTGGTAGCATAGTAATATCTCAAACTTGATACAAAAACTTTGATATTTTTTAAAAAATGCAACCAAGCCAGTAAAATCAGTTTAATTATAAATAATTTAACCTATTTGTCCCTATCAAGTATGCAGATACTATTATTAAATAATTGTTTATTTTCATTATCTGATTTGCTTACATCACCTTTAGTTATTGTTTAGTATCAATAACATTAACTCCTAGGTTTGCTAAATTGTTTTAAAGTGAATGTCTACTATCATTATAAACGACAATAGAATTTATTATGTAATTGCAACATGTCGTTTCATAATTCGAAATAAATCATAAAAACGCAAAATCTTGCCGCAATGTATAACAACCGGTCAACATATGTGTAACTCTTACCACAGGCACGGGATTTTGTTGGGGTCGGCATTATATTGTGTAGAAGGTCAGCTAAACAATTATTTCAAATTCGATTTTAAAATCAAACAGACTTTTGAAGTTCTATTAATAGCTTTTTGAAATGAGATCTTCACCATAATTGATCCATAATTGAAATATTTACTGTAATGACACAATTCTGTGAGGACTACGATCATTATTGCTACAAAAAAAACGTGAGCGATAAATAAGTTTTCCATTGATCTGCAAATCTCTCAATGCATACAAGTGATTGACTACCCAGGCAAAATGTTGCCATTGATGTAAAAGTTATCAGTCTTTGGTTTTATTCTACATTTATCAATAATTTTGTCTAGGACTGTGCACACACAGGAATATGTAGGTCAAAATGTAAATTTTCGAGTCTCGGCATTAACGTTACATACACACTAACGAATAGTGACTCTTGCCTGGTTTTTAATTCATTTTCAAAATGGTTATTTTTCTTAAACATGAAAAGTGAGTAGCTTGTCGTCAGATTAACCTGAAGCTCGTGTATCTTCACAAAGTAACCAACTTTAAAAAATAACCAAAATTTATAATTCGAAGCAAATTATAAATGACTGATGGGCGTTGATATTTTCAAACATCCCCAATCGTCTTAACGTTGGTATTGTTCGATACATATATTTATAGTGTTCCTTTTTATGTTATCGGGCAGAGTTCATTTTGTGATAAAGGGTGTATCAGGGTTCGATTTTACCTGTGCTTAGAAGTTAATGAATTGTGTCAGGCGCGTTCCTGATTTGCACGGATTTTTCAGTCCAGGTGACGTGACTGGTATTGATGCTTTTGTTTAAAACGATATCGCTGTCCACCCTTACTTCGTCTTAATACTAATGAGAGATAATGGCCGATCAAAGGCGAGTCATTGTGAATTTTGCAATATATCGCTGGCTTACACCTGACATCTAAATTATCAAAAATATTCATTTTAATGACCGATCATCTAATTATAGCGCTATAATTATAAACATTTCGTTTTATTGAAGTAATTGCTTTCATCGTTCCAGAGTGTGTATGTCACTTTAAGAATATATGATCTAGTTCGATTCATAAAATATTTATTTTGTTATGACAATAATTGCGTTATGGATTGATTAAAGTGAAATTCAAAAGACCAATTAGTCATAAGAACCAAGGAAATTTCAACGTCTGTTTGATTTTAAAAAATCATTTTATTTAAGAATTTTGTTACTTACATTCTATAATATATAACTCCGATCTGTAATTTAATTTTCTCCGTTAATCTCTTTGTTACCAATTTTACCGGATAACCCACCATGTCCCCAAGCACATATGGTTTTAACAGTATAAACAATAAGATACACGTACCTTCACGCCTTGTTGTCAGAACACCAATACTAGAAACCTTTTTAAATCTTGTTAAATTATGCCCCGTTCTTTCCTCAGCCTGAATATCCGGATGACCGTGAAGTGGATCAGTGGTCTTTAACTGTCGGGAATCCTCTATTATGTGAGATGGAAATTCAGTTTTTACAGGTACATGTAATGAAAGATGTTCTACTTTATCCTTGAGAATATCGTTTTCGAATATTAATTTGTCGATTAGCGAATGCATGGTAACCAATCGATTAGCATCGTTTATTCGTTCATTTTCTAGTTTCAGCAATCGCGTTTCGATATCCGAGTTGGTTTGAGAAGTACGTTCTCGTTTTGTATCATGAATTCGATCGGTATCCACGCCTGAATTATTGGCATTCACGAGGAATACACCAAATAGAATTGAACACAATATTAGCAAAGCCATTGCTAAATATTTCTAAGCAGAACTTGTGTGTTGAATAGTGTAGTGATAAGATAAGTCGTACTATAAACCAATGTACAACTAAAACATTGAATAAGGTAACCTATTAAAGGCAGATAGCAAATTTTGTCTAGAAACATCCACAAAATTGATAAAATCGACTAATCATAGTGGTTTACATAGTTACAAAATGCTATGCATATATAAGTTAGATTTTGTGTTCATGGGTAAAGATTGTATCAAATTACATACTTGTTTTGCATATTAGTATGGGTTTCGTACATGCACAGAATAATTAACTATGAACAATTGAAATGCAGGGTTTGAAAATCGTTAACTTTCTATTACATATTTTATAGTTTTAGAAGAAATGTAACGTATGCAAAAATAACTGTTTGTTTCTTTTATATTCATAGTGTAAAACGAAATATGTATTGACATTCGCACTTAATTAAATAGAGGTTCAACATGCAGTAAGTGAATTGAGAGGGTGATTGGCAAGTTTTACCCATATAATTTCGCCTCAAGTATCGCTCGATCAACTGCCTTATGTAGAATGCTATCCAATTGGCGACCCATATATAACCAATTTGTATGTTAGGTTTTTTTTAAATACTAAGTATTGCAACAATGTATCTTTTTGTATGTACTTATTTTATTAAATCACGTAACTTCGTATCATAATTTCATTTACACAATTAGCATTTTTTGTACAAGTCAAATGTATAAGTCGCTGTCACTTCCTTTAATAGAAAATATAATGTGAAAAACACAATCAAATGTTTATGTTATTGTTGCAATATCTTTGTTTCTAGTTTAACAAGTTGTATAATTACTTCGCGAAAATTTGAATTAAGGATAAGATAGTAATCAGAACAATATTGTTTTCAGATTATTGTGTTTCCATTAAACGTACAATGCAGGTAACAATGTATTCATATATAGTGAAAAATATTCATATTTCGTTTTGTTAGGTTATCAAGCTCTGCTATACTGCATACGAGCGAATACTTAACTTATATGTTTTGTTGATCTTCATCAAACAATTTGCATTATAAAAGCGTGGCTTATAATTTCATTAGTTAAATTCCAAAAAAGAAATTAGATCACTTTTTGTAAGGCCGTCATAAACGGCACCTATAATGATAGGGCGTTGTATGCACGTCCGTTCGTCCGTCTGCAAGAATTTAAGGGGTCATCCATAATTATCAACCTTTTTCAAAAGTCTGCAAACCGCACGCTAGGAGGGAGGGGGTTTGTTTTTCATCAATGTTTTGCACGCTTGAAATTCCGGATATCGCAACATTTCAAAATATGAAATCTGGCTCCTTTTTATTTCCTATAGTGGTCTCTACATCTCGTTCGACAGAGCGTTGATAATGACCTGGTGTACATAATTTGAGAAATGGCGCAACATCAAACGTTGTTTGACACAAAACAACCAAGTAAAACAAATGTATTTATTACAACAAACCGCGGTGTGATAAAGGATGATGTACACTTTTGCAGGGGACTGGGGGTTTGAAAAAAGCGTGCTGTTTGCAGACTTTGGAAAAAGGATGATAATCATGGATGGCCCCTAATGTAACTTTGATGTTTTCATTACAAGAATACCTGCAATTTTGAGTGGATTGTTTTGACATTTTGTACATTCGTCGTTTGTCGTAAATGTGTGTTGACTGTTATTCAGATGTGCTGTCCCCAAATTAAACTAGAAGCTTTGAAATGTGTTCTTATAGAGCACTTGTACTTATCTTGGTCCTTTTTAAGGGAACAAACAAAATGGCCTCTTGGTCACCGTATGGAGCCAAGACATTTTACAAAATGACATATAGGGAATAATTCTAAGACCAATCACAACCGGAAGCATCAGATAATTTTTACAATGTGATTTTGTGTTAAAATATCACCTACATCGTTGAATTGATCCTTTTCAATTTTTGCAGAGATGTAAAAAAACAAGAAGAGATAGGATCAACCAAACAAACGTTATCGACAAACAAACAATAGCCTTATCAAAATGTCACCACCAGAATGAACCAGCTAAATGAGACGGTCAGTCCACAATTAGTCTACTTATACCGTGTTTAGGGCCCTGCATGGAATGCGGAAGCCCTATATAAATGACTCTGTCCGTCCGTCCGTCTGTGACCATTCCTTGTAATCAACATTTCTAATCTTCCATTAGACAATTGTAGCAACACATTATTTAGGATAAGTAGATGTGCCTTTTGAATGTGTATAAAAATTCTTTTTTTTTAAATTAAATTGTTGACGAGATTTAGTAAAGCGTGGGGGGGTTCTCGTAATCAGCATTTCTCTCAAGCCATTGAATCAATATACCTTTATTTGTAGCCTAGCATTATTAAGGGTATGTAGATGTGCCTTTTGAACGGCTTTAAAAAAATTTCTTCAAAAGACCCTCAATTTTGACGAAATCTGGTAAGGTGGGGATTATTAGACAACAGTTCTTGTAATCGGCATTTCTTTATAAGCAATGGTTATATTACTCTGAATTGTACCCAAACATTCTTTAGGGTATGAAGATGTTCCTTTTAAATGTCTAAAGATTAATTTCAAAAAAGAATTCAAACTTTTGTTTAAATTTAGTATGCCACCTTATTCTTGGCCTTGTTGGCGGGGCCCTGATCGACATGCAGTGTTCTAGTTTATTTGGGCATTTACATTTACGTCAAACATACCAAATACGTGAGAGCAACCTGCCTGTTCGGGTCACCCAAGTCAGAAAGGTTGAAAGGTAGAGGCCAGACAAAGATCGGCACGTCCTTCGGAGGGGACGCTAAGCTGGCGGTCCCGTGTACAGGGATTTTTACCCCCTGGCACAATAAAGATCCCCATGTAAAGTTCGATAAGAGAAGGCGGAAACGCCGTTGCATAGACTCATCCTTCTTTCTGAACTATCTCTATTACTTTAGTTTCCCGTTCCTGTCGTCGCTTCTCTTCCTGTCCTATCTTTTAATTTTTCTCCTTTGGTCTTTTGTCGCGATATCGGTAAAATATTCTGGAAGTGACGTTAAACCCTAATTAAACAAACAAACACTCAACCAAACTCAATATTCACCAGGCAGTGTGGTTAAACTAATTAATGAGGCCTCAATATTCACCAGGCAGTGTTGTTAAACTAGTAAATGAGTCCTCAATATTCACCAGGCAGTGTGGTTAAACTAGTTAATGAGGCCTCAATATTCCAACTAACCGCATGCGAAAAGTAGTCTTAAATATAGATATTAACTTGAAACCTTTAAAAACACTTCAACATTTCAACATTTATGGTGTTGTCAAGTTATTCAAAATTAAACGCTCACACCAATTGTCAATAAATATATATACCAAAGAGTAAACCGTATTTACATATTAACAGTTGGAAACACGAAAATTGCACGTAACTAGTCACAGAGAACGAAGCATCAGTGAATTAAATATGGTAAATTCGTAGAATCATTCTTCGCATCGAGCATGGCAAATAACGAGTTCAAAGGTACCTTAAGCTTGAATAGTTGTTGGATGGACAAATATTGGCTTGAAATTAAGTAAGACACACAAGATGTAATGTGCTGATAGCCATAGTTTATCAGATGAACAACATTTTATTTTAAATTTTCTTTTTTAAACATATACGAATTATATATAAATAACGAGTAAAAAACAAGAAGAAATAGGATCAACAGTAAAAAACAACAAACATTAATTAAGTTAAACACGGATTGATTGTTCGCTTCATTTTAAGTCATTTTTTTGTTTAATTTAACATTTTAGAAGGGCGATACTGTATATATCTAAAAGCACGAAAAAATACTTCATTACTTTATTCATATGATTAATTCTTCTACAATCTACAAAGTAATTACAAAAAGCGAGGCTAACCACACAGCTCGCCTGTTGGATAATGTGATTCATGTTTAGCCAAGTAGTGAGAAAAATAACTTGAAATGATATTTATAAATGAATGTTAGAATGCAGAATCGGCAAATCATCAAAGGTTAAATATAGGTCAAGGTAACCTACTTTTACTTATGGTGGCATCTAGCTTTCACGATAAACATCAGTAGTTTCTGTTTTAAAGTTTGTTTATCGTAGGTTGCAATGAATTTAAACACAAAACGTGAAGTTTTCAAAGTCAATCAAGTGAACAACGTAGGTCAAGGTGGCAACAGACCAACATGCAAACCTTAATGTAAGATTAAATACCGCATTCGGATGAATGATATGGCTTGCCGATCCTGTTATGGCTATCAAAGAAAAAATGCTAAAGTATTTTTTTTTTTAAATAATTTTCAAATTTAGAAAAAAGAGCGAAATTTTAAACAAAAAATAAAGAACTGCTTGAGGCCAACACTTAAAACAAAAGTAACGAGGCAGAACTTTTCCCTCGGCAAAAGTCACTTTGGAATTTTTTTTACCGATATATCATTGAGAGCTGCCAAGCAGGCATTGTTTTTAATGTTTCTGTAACAAATTGTTTTTCCTTTTCTTTTTAATGTTTATTGGTGGTTCTGAAAACTAAAGGTTAAATTAGGATATGGTTGTAAATTAGACACCATTTAAACATAGTTCAAACCCATAAACAATGTACAACCATTGGTTCTAAACTTATCAGCCAGACACGCAGAATTCTTTGTTAGTAACACTAACGTTGATGGTGATCGCATCCAAAATCATTAATTTTTTGGAACAACAAACAAAGTTCAAACTTTGTTCAATTGTGTGTTTCAATTTCATATCCCGTCAAGTCACAAGCACGCAAAATTGTACTTGTAGCAACAGTGACCTTGACCTTTTTGGCGGAACAAGCCACTTATCAATAGAGTTCTGCGCAAACCTACACACAGTTTTAAAATGTATCGCCCTGACAAACCATTCAACAGACAGAAGGACGGGCATCCCGAGTCATTGCCTTTCAATTTCTTTAGGGGTGGAATAGAAATTTAAATTTTTTAAAAGACACTCTGTTAGATCAGTATGCCGTAGGATATCGAGATTCACATGTCTTTCTGTGACATACTCTTAGATTTTTGATAATTATGTTAAATAATCCTGCAAATAACAATCTGAATCTCATGAATTGCAGGTGCATCTTGTGATTTTCATTTTACAATAAGTTAATGTTAGAAAAATTAGTTAATATAGTTCTGTACAAAGCATTAATGTATCAAATACTAGCAGGCGCGTAACAACCTATGTAGCAAAAACCCGGCCTTTACACATCAGTTTGACCAAAATTTTAGATTTTTCTTTTCTGAGGAATAATGTTACCGAACTACATTTCAGAATTTGCGTAGATGAGTTCCAATCCGTACGTACCCAAAAATAAGAAAAATATTTGTAAAATAATAGGGAAAAATGACGTTTTCTTGCTTTAAAAGGGCCATTGAAACTGACGCCAGAACACGGAAGAACTCGTCTCAGGTGTTCTAGAAAACAAAATTCGATCTCCAGACCCCCATTTGATCATTGTGCTTACACATTGAAAACCCATTTGTCACACCCCTGACTAGTAGTTCTGGATGTAAATCGATGTGTAGAATATATTATCAAACTTTGTTTATCTGACTAACTGTACAGTTATATTACGTATTTGGCATTGCTTCCCACCTATTATAGGTTTGGTATAACTTTATTAACCCCACTGTCATAATGAACTCTCTTCTGTCAATATCAAACAACAATAAGGGACTATTTCACAAAATTCAATTCAATTTTAAATTTTTGCTCAAAATAATATCAAAAATTGATAATAATAATTTTCTTCCGGTAGGTTTTCAGAGTGATTGCCTTCAACAATATTGAAAATGTTAAAGTTTATAGTTATATCTTATAGTTTTTGAGATATGGATCTTAACCAAGATTGGATGGCGTTGTCGCCGCAGTGCAGATTCAAACAGAAGAACAGAAAATAAAGCATTTCCTAAGACACCTATGCCAACTTCGATATGGCCCTTGTTTTTCCCTTAGCATGTTATTTTAGTACACTAGACGCGGGGATTTTAATGTATTTACTAATTCTAACATAAATACTTCTTACTACTTTTACAACACTTTAGAATACCTATATATATTCGACCAGGATAGTTTTAGTCCACTACCAAATGACGCATTTTAATGTAAATTAACAAATTCAATACTTGATAAATTAAGAATGATATCACAGTCAAAATAAATAGATCTTTCAATGAATATATAAACTAATTTGGATTAACAGCAGAAAATTTCTTTCTAATCAAGAATATTCCTCCTATTACAGCTGCTATTCCAACTACACCTGCACCAGCTCCGATCCCCGCCATGGTATTCGTCGACAGCTGCTCATCGTCACTGGTTGATTCTGCATTGTTAGAGGATTTTGTAGTGTTAGAGGAATGTGTCGTCGTTGTCTGTAAATATATAATGTAGATATTTAATGTTTCAATAGGTAGTTAAGCCGTCATAATAAATGAAGAAAATAAGGACAAAACATTGTTGTAGTAAGGAAATATAAATATATATATATAGGATACAGAACAGGTATGATAATTTGATTCTCACATTTTTAGTACATCCATTCACGGTGAAGTTCGAATTCACTTGGACCTGGCAAAGTCCTTTGTTGTTGTTCAAATCAGTTATGTCAACGTTAGCTGAGGTCCGACAACAATCAATTCTGAAATGGTGAATGGTGAGCGAGATAAAAATTGATTTATAACTTTGTAATCAACCTAGAACCAACTAAATCACAACATACATTGAATAACGGGGAAACAAAGATACTAGTATTACAAAGCCATAACACTTTGTCCTTTTCACTGCATAGTATGCCAAAGTCACAGTGTCACGATTTGCAAAAGTCGGCCTGGTTATGCCTCGTTATCGCCACGTTGTGCCTCGTTATTCCACGTTCGCTCACGTTTCAGCTAGTTTCTGTTACGTTTCCAAACGTAGGTAAACGTTGCGGCTAAAACTGAATGGCCAAACTGAAGAAGAAGAAGAAGAAGAAGAAGAAGAAGAAGAAGAAGAAAAAGAAGAAGAAGAAGAAGAAAACAAGTTAGTGTAGAGCGGCAATTTGTAAACGTGCAAAAACGTGTAAAAGTCCGGATTATATATACTCAACAAAACGCGCACCTGTAACTAAGCACTAAAATGTTAAGAACTATGCAGATAAAGTCGCTGTTTATTTTGATAAAAAGACGTCATGAAACATTTATTTTTTTTATGTAGAAGGAGATATCATGGTTTTGAGGGGGTTTGGGTAGATATACTGTCTTTTTCGAAAATATGTCCAGAATCGGGAGGACGTTTAATGCTCAAAATAACAGACCATCGGAATTATGTATACATTGGTTCTGACTTAAGACCTTGTAAAACAAGGATTCTGATTGGTAAGAGCAGATGGAGAACTTCGAATTTGCAATTTCGAACTTCGAATTTCGCATGAGCCTTCTGGGCTTTCGTACTTCTGTCAGCTTTGTTTAGAATCATAAGGTACCATAACGTAGCACAACCTCGTACAGCGTAGCATAACGCAGCTCATAACGTAGTACAACGTGCGTGACACAGCGTAGCATAGCGTGACACAGCGTGGCATAACGTGGCATAGCGTGACACAGCGTGGCATAACGTGGCACAGGGAACGTTAGAACAAAACATACCACAGCACAACGTGTCAACAAACGCAACAGGACGTAGCGACCGGCGGGACGCGTTATGTATACGTTCTATCACGTTTTTGCTACGTTATAGCCACGTTGTACTACGCTGTACCACGTTATAGCCACGTTGTACTACGCTGTACCACGTTCTTGCCACGTTGTACGTTGTAGTACGTTGTCAGGAAAAGACAGCAAATTTTGACGACATCTTCATTCCTTTTCATTTGGAATTGTTTGATTAGGCTATTGTTGGTTTGTCCGTGAATTATACGTTCTGAACAATACGTTGTTCAGAATTTCATTCTGTTGATTCCACACATTCTTGAGTATAACAGACTATAATAAGATGTTAACTATTTTTGAAGACTAAATACGCTTTATTTCAGAAGTATAATTCAAGCAAACATTACCTGAGTTTTGCATCCACTGTAACATTCGTTAATGACGGCTTTCTTACAAGTGGATCGTGTGTTAATGTTCGTCCGCCAATGTTTTGTGAAGTTACGGCTTTTATTCCAAATCCCTGGTCAACTACCTCTAAATCTGCCGTGACAAAGACTTTGTCACAATCGCATTGGTCTTGTGGGCATTGACCTGTCACTTGTTTGACGTTACATGAAGGGTTGAACGGGTCAATAATCTGAAGACAAACAGTTAATAAGCATAAACATAACAAAACCAATTTGGTACTTAAATTCAGCAAGAAAGGCTAGAATCAGAGGGACTGATACTTAAAGAAAACGCCACAACATCAAATTGTCATGCACCACATAAAACACGTAAATAACCGAGGCCAGCTACTGTCACCCAATGAAACAGATTGCGATTACTAAACGATATGAATGGTGCAGTTCCCACTCGTTAAAATGATCTCAAACTTCTCATCGAAAGTGTGCAGTTGGGACTTAAGGCAATACGCGGGTCGAGAAACCGTTGGAAGAAAGTTTTTGGATATTTTCCTGCATGTTGAAACATAATTAACAAATATATTTTTGAAAAACAATTTAATTTTCATCGTCTTGTTAGTGAAAAAAATATTAATTAAGACAATTTCATTAATTTTTACATTAAATGATATAAAAAACACAATTTTCAACAAAAAGTTGTCAAATTGATTCTTAAATGTGAAGTAGTTGATACACATTCA
>JAUMGZ010094223.1:0-17915 GCA_032359645.1 Pododesmus macrochisma
ATATTGACTTAGAACAACCGACGGCCATGGCTAACAACAACAAACATCAAAGTTAGGAAGAATGATATTGACTTAGAACAACCGACGGCCAAGGCAAACTCTAAAAATCATCGAAGTTAAGAAAACATGATATTGACTTAGAGCAACCCACGGCCAAGACAAACACAACAACCATTGAAGTTAGGGAGAATGATATTGACTTAGAGCAACCGACGGCCAAGGCAAACACCAACAACCATCAAAGTTAGGAAGAATGATATTAACTTAGAGCAACCGACGGCCAAGGCAAACACCAACAACCATCAAAGTTAGGAAGAATGATACTGACTTACAGCAACCGACGGCCAAGGCAAATACCAACAACCATCAAAGTTAGGAAGAATGATATTGGCTTGGAGCAACCAACATCCAAGGCAAACACCAACAATCATCGAAGTTAGGAAGAATGATATTGACTTAGAGCAAACCGACGGTCCAGACAAACACCAACAACCATCAAAGTTAGAAAGAATGATATTGACTTAGAGCAACCGACGGCCAAGGCAAACACCAACAACCATCAAAGTTAGGAAGAATGATACTGACTTAGAGCAAACCGACGGCCCAAACAAACACCAACAAACATCAAAGTTAGGAAGAATGACATTTGAGTTCATTGAATGAAAACTGTCAAAGTCAAAGAAATCAGACAAAGGCGAATTAGTGTGCATTGAAGAAAAGTAATTAGAATATACTAAGGCTGAAGGGTAAATTGTGTTTTACCGAAATAGAAATTTAGAGTAATTGATATGTTCGAACCTTAACTTCAAAAGATTTTTTCAAAAGTTTAAGGTAGTTTAAAAGGTCAAAATAAGTAAAGCATTGTAAACCACTCTTCTAATTAACTGCGCGGGTTTGTTACGTGTTAACGTGTCTTCCAAACAATAAAACCTATCAAGACATTGTCTGTTTATTACGGCTTATTCCTTATGGTGATGTAAGAGTGTTGCTTAGAAACAAAAACTTCACAGACACGGAACCTCATGATGACGTTAAAGCGTTGCCAAGAACCTTAAACCTAATTGACATACCACCTCATGATGAAAATGAAGTGTACCATAGAAGCAAAATCCTCACTTATATGCTACCTCGTGATGACGTTGACTGGTTGCCTAGCAACAAAACCAGAAAAACAGGATCATCAGAACAAAGGTCATTGACAAAAAATAATAGTTTCATCAAAACGTCACCATCAGAATGAACTAGGAAAGGCATCAAATAATGACGTAAAACCAACTAGGTGGATTAAAGGACCTCGCTCTTGACCCAAAGCCAAACTCCGAAGCAACCGTTATCAATGGACTCAAAGGGGAACATGACTTTAAAATTGAAAAAAAAACAGGAAGAGTGGAATCAACAGAACAAGAGACATTTACAAACCAACAATAGCTACATCAAACAATTCAGCACCAACACAAGACCCCGGTAAATCAAAGCCTCGAAGCCAAAGAGGGCAAGTTGTAAAAATCCATAATTCTGACAGTTATATAGCTAATTCTTTTGATTTCTTATTTGTTAAGATTGACGGCAAGGAAAGGATCTATCGATGACTTTTCGATTTCGAAAATACAGTCAAACCTATCTATAAATACCACGCAAGAGACCAGAACAAATGTTCTTTATGTGAAGGTGGTCTTTATATACAGGTACAAAATAAATGTAATTAGACTTCAAGAGACCTGATTTTAGTTATCTTTATGTACAGATGGTCTCTTTATAGAGGTGGTCGCTAGAGCAGGTTGCACTGTAGATAATGTCAATGCTTCTGTAACCCTTTTGCATTCGACAGTCCGTCAATGATTGTTTTTTCATCTTACTCAGATTGTGAGAACAGGGTAAGGATAATGCTACATAAACATACGTAGGAATATATAATACTGTCAATTTTTATTGGTCTGTCTGTATTGCAACCAAAAGGTTCGAACTTTGGGTGTCTAAAATTCTAAACGGACACGTTACCAAACTATAAGTTTTAAAGACTGGTGTTGATGTATGTTTTTAAAAGCCTTGTTGATGTGGTATCTTCTGCTTTATAAAGCTTTGTTGATGTGGTATCTTCTGCTTTTTATTTCTGGACCCTCCATCCTAATTCAAACTCGCAATATGACAAATATTGTACATTACCGATACATAACAAACGGCAATTGATGACAGTGATAAAGTGTGATTGATATTCAGAGATATAGTATAAATATTCTTGCAATTTTTACTGATTCGTCAGAGGAGGTCTCGATTTCGTCAGGACTCACGGATTTGCATTTTTTGGCGGAACGTCTTTAGGATGTGATTGATGCTGATGTCGAAGATGTTTGACGTACTCACGCATTTCTTTTATATAACTCATCACGTCCGGTTAATATATTCATTGATGACATACAGCTACATCACAGATGATAATGTATCATTGTGCCATGTGTGAGATCCCTCTTGCACGTTGTAAACATTTACGTTAAATGTGGCTGCAGTGCTCTCTCCTTACTTCAGCAGAGCAACAAGGACTATTTTATTCATCACACATGAACACACCGCCCCTTGATTTTGACGTAATACGGTACAATTCATTGTTTGTGGGAGTCTAAATATGACTTTAGAGGTCAATCACTTTATAGTACCACACGTTTTTTACTAGCCAATCCTAATATTTCGCAAAGGTTAAAATATTTAAACTTTCGTGACTGATCAATTGCATCGTAATGTTTACACTTCACAACTATTTTGTCTGTCTGAAAAAGTCTCTCAATAGTTTTATTACGTGTGTCTGGAGGAATAATGTGTCACAATCATTGGAAATCGAATTTGCTACAACCGCCGTGAATTCGTGATGCATGGTAATTATTTGTAATTAAAAGAAAATGACAAAACTTGAATCAATGAGTTGGCGGTAATGAAAAATTATTTACATTGTTGACTTAATTATTGGACATCCTCCTTGGGCTCGTGTTGATAAATCAAAAATCGCTGTGCTCAGTGAATGTCTATCTCGCTAAGATATGTGTATCATGAGTTTACCATGGTACATGTACCAACCATATAAAGTCGGGCCAATATTTCATTGAGAGTGGTTTGACTCTTTGTATACCATTAAATGTCAAGTCTCGCTATGCTGTCCTATGCTTTTGATTCTTTGAGGTTTCAGTCAAGAATTTTACCTCACTTGAATATACATAAACTTGCAAACTGAAAAAGATCACCTTCAACAGATGGAGCTATGGCTATGGCGCGTTGATGTGCTGGTGCTAAAGACTATCACGATATCGCATCATCGTCATTGCGTCATTGTATTATCGTAAAAGTCATTGCATCATTGTATTATCGTAATAGTCATTGCATCATTGAAATCGCGCCATAACATCATCGCACCATCGCTGTCCAGATTCCACATTTAATCGTGCGTTTCAAACCATCATAAATATATATTTTTTATTTGAAAGTTTAAATTAGTATTAAATGAGTCGTTACTGCAGGAATACTGGGGCACTGTCTACAATGGTAACATACAGCCTGCTCTAGCGAATACCCCCGTAAAGAGACCATATGTACACAAAGACCATTAATTTGATAAGTTACACTTATTTTTACCTGTATATAATATGACCACCTCAATATAAAGACCACTTTTTCTAGTCTCTTGAGTGGTCTTTATAAACAGGTTTGACTGAAGTATGCATTGCTAGGTAATAACTGCAGTATATTAAACACACCTGAACACCGAAGACACACTTTTTTGTTATAGAATACAGATGAGCTAGAATTAAACAAGGAATATCCTTAAGTGTTACATTGCATCACTATATATTATAAGGCCGTGTTTCACGGCAAATAAACCGTGTGTTGTCTGGCGATAAAACCTTGGCGTGTTCCCGGCGTGAAGAGTCTTGTAATATTTGCGAGACAATTTCTTACGCCAATTCATTAGCGTCACCTAAGATCTAGATTGTATTGGCTTTCTTCTCCAATTCAAAATGGCTTTAAGATAGACATGCCATTTACGGAAGTAAAGATGATCAAAATTGATGGGCTGTGTTAACACTGATGATTGGAGAGCGTCTTTCCTATTTCAATATCCTCTTACAGTTTAATTTCAACAATATTGAGGCGTAACAGAATACACAAGGCAATTAACATTGAAAAGGCAAATACTACGCGTATTAAGCGGTTAAATAACACACAGCTTGTTTATTTGTTTTACTAGGGTTTGACGTCACTTCCGGGAAAATAGGTATGCTTTATATGAAACATTTAGGTGTATCAGTCGGACATCTGGTGTGGTGTCATGACCTTTTAACTTATATAGAGGGCGCTGACCATTAAAACTGAAAGTTAATGTCTATTTGCACGGGGAACTGTACATATATGTATGAGATCGTCTCCAGCGGTATTCGAGATATTTCCCACTTTTATTTTGGAAGTATTTTACGTACAAAATATGTAAGATAAAAGAGAATGTAACATCATTGGTGTAAAAATTCAACACTGGATCACACATGTATTACTGTCGTGACCAATAGCTGCTTTGCATAACAAATGAGGATGTTATAAAGCTACATTGGTGCAAAATATAATTAGATAAATCTCAAGCGGCCAAATTTCTTCCACGCCAGGCTAGACTTGCAAAGATCATGAGGGAATCGGTGAAACTTACCGTCAATGTGTTAGTCATTACTGAGTACTACTCATATTTTGGTTAAATAATATTATCTCCCCTGTATCAATTGAAAAGCGTCGTTTCGAATGAAGAGTTTGATAGTTACAAAAATTACTATCATTAAAAGGACCAAGTCCGAGACGACTAGTTTGACCCAATTTTTAGTCTCCAATGCATGACAAAAATATACATATTTTGGACAAAGGACAACGTTCACATTTGATCATAATGTGTGGACACATATGCTTAATCTATACAATGCACAGTCATAATATTTCAGGAAAGCTCTCAAAATCCTTCCACTTTTGAAGAGCAGGGGTGTCGTGAAGCGCTAAAGAGCATAATCTGTTTACAAATGCCATCACAAAAAAATACGTCAACAAGAAATTTCAATCTATATCGAATCTGTTATAAAGCATATATATTCTATGTAAAGTAAAATAATTCCCTAACAATATATAAATTGAACAAAATTGTGCATCGGTTCAGGGGCGACACGCAAAAGACATTTGAGGATATTTATAATAAATAAAAGTTCATTTTTATCTCCTATAACTGAAGAGTGGAGATTTCTTTGTTCTATCGATACGAGTTAACCGACTGTTATTACATCTCATACATGAAGATTTCAAAGGTTTTGATATCTTACGGTTGGAAGTAAGAATCTTTAAGATTTAAAGAGCTATATCTTGTACATTTCATGGTACCCCAAGATGTCTTAAAATCTAAAAAGATCAAAAAGTTATAACTTCTTGTAGCAATGTCATATTTTAAAATTTAATTATGGTCAGCATAAAAAGATGTCAAAGAAAACGGAAATCAAACCAAAACCTAGCAAGTGAAGTTATTCTCAAATTACAAATAAACTTTCGCTTACTGCGAATGAATCGTTCTTTTCGTTTTGCAATTGCCAACTCGTTTTTTTTATTCATAACATCTATTTAAGGTTTGATTAATTTCCTGTATAGGTGATTCGTTACGGCTTCACCTTTTAAATGTGATATTATGAAACTAATTAATTAATTAATTAGTTGTATCTAAATAGCGCATGTATTCCGCAAACACATGTAATTCAAATATTGTTCTTGAAAGAACAAAAATATCTTTCCGAGTCGTATTACCCTAAGGAAGAAGCCTTTGTGTAGAGTGTATTCTCAAGAAACCACAGTCGTATCGGAAATATTATTTTTCCTTTCCATAATTGCACATTTTACCCACGGGCAAGTGTCTTTCTTGTCCACATCATACGCTCCAGTCTCAGCGAGACGCGACAATGTGGCTTCTGTCTATCGGCCACGTAATGTGTAATACGGTTAATCCGAGCGTGTAGGGATCGTAGTGAACTGGCTATATTGGGTCGTTAGGCCCATCATTAAGACGTATCAGAATAAGATCAATCGAGGAACGCGTGGTTGCAGTATAGAAATAAGTAATCGTTATGTTTGCTGTGTTTATTTTGTCTTCGTTCGCAGACTTATTGTAAACATGACCGTATCAAGATATTTGTCGCTTATAGACTGGTTCTTCCCAATTGTTTTTCTTCTCTCCGCTAGTGCTGCAGGAAATCAAATGGAAATAACCAGTCTATGTCGTTTGAATAACAGAATATGACAAAGGTCGTAAGAAATAAGAATTCAAGTTAAAAGATAAATGAATATCTTATGAATGACAAAAATAAAACAAAATTAGGTGAATTGAGCTTAGAAAATGATGTCACCATCAACCCATTGTTATTAAGAACAAGTTTGCCTAATTGAAATGTCACAGTCCATCAAAATCCATTACGACAGTACTATTTGTTCTTCGACACAGGAATAATATTGTTTATTAAATTAAATGAAATTAACGTAAAGTGCAAATTGTGTTCATATCAATAGCCTTTGAGTTCTTTAGAAATAAAATCAAAAATGTCATACTGTAAATAGTAACCCAAGTTGTTGCCAACGGCAATAACGTCAATGTTCTTAATAGACTGACAGTTGACTCATTTAATTTTAAAACCGAATTATTATAAATTCCAATTGCTAAACTAACTGAGTTGTCATTTAAGCTAAAACGAAACAATTCAACTATTAATCAGTATATTCGATCAAACGAAACAATCCAATATTCGATCTGTCTGAATCTTTTCACATATTTGGAAACTGCCATGTCATGCTTTCACGATAGAAAATGATTGAAACAAAGAATTAAAAGATCCCTGATAATACAGATACCGCATAAAGTAAAACGTATATATACACACAGCGTTTTAATCGAATATCAAGAAAACAAATATTTCTGTCACGGAGAGCTGAATTGCATGACACAAATACGTAACGATGATTTATGCGCGGACACACAGGCAGAAAATCTGTTTAATACGTAAAATCACTAGCCTTAAAGCAGCAGAAGGTCACCTCTTGGTCAAATGTCAAAACTAGAAAAGATCTCATCGATAAGGATACAATATGCATATGGTGTGTTGCGTTTAAGACACAATGCACATCAATATGACAGCCTTTGTAGACCAAACTTAGTTGATGTGAAATGTCACTGGTTAACGTCATGTTATGTTTGCTATAACGCCACACATTAACTCATCAAGATTAACAATGAACGTGTTTTCGATAGAAATGTCAAAATGCAATCGACTTGTTTATTTTATTTGGGTTTAACGTCCCTTTCAATTCATGTTTAGTTCATATCGATACGGTGTCTACTTGTGACATTGCGAACTGGTGACAACTGTTATAGTGCTGTCTCGCTGTAATATCACGCCACAGACATAATGATTGGACACTTCACTTTATCACTTTTATCTTTTTCACATTATCCTTACATCGAATCAAACAGTCCTTCTACACAGAATGCTTAGCGCTTAACTGTAAGTGAGATTACCTAAGTTTAACACATTGGTTTTGTCGCAGCCAAGAATCAACACCGAGCCTCCTGTCCACGAAGTGAACACTCTACCTCTGAACTACTGCGGCGGCTCAATAACCAAAATGTCTCGCAGATTCTTAGTCGGTTTAACTACGCAGGTACATATAGCTATGAATACAATTGGCAAGTTTCTTAAAGTATTGGTTGCTCTAACTGACGCGAATGCCATTGTAAAACACTGCTCTCTCGAGAGGTAAAATCGTCGTTGGTTATCATATCTTTACATTCTCTCAAACCAGAACAGTAATTAGTTTTTTTATCCGAATTTAAAGTGAATCACGTTTGTAACATGGAAACATCACCATTTAAATACTGAACTTTCCACGAAGAATGTCCAATAACTCGAAAGATTTTCAAATCAGGAAAATATGACATGGAATGTCAATGTTCTTAACATAACAAACACCATGTCTAAGCCAAACAGTCATATTGTTTTATCAAGGAGACGTCACTGCCACTTCGGAAGTCTTAAAATGACAATTATCTTAAAAACCTTAGACTTTCTGTATAGACCTATATTTTAGTGAGTTGTAGAAAAAAATTCAAAGAATATTTTTGTAAAGTGTCAAGGTCATAGGCACCAAGGTCAAGGTCACCGACACTTCAGAAGATTGAAAATGCCAATTTTCTGAAAAAATAGACTTTTCGTACAGACAGATATACTAGTCAGTTGTTGGAAAAAATTCAAAGAATATTTTAACAAAATTGGAAGGTTATTTGGCCCAAGGTCAAGGTCACCGTCACGTCCGAAGCCACTTTTCTAAAATAAAAACACACCCGGTAGACTTTTTGTATACACATGTATAAGAGAGTTGTAGGGGGACCATTTTTCTGGTCTCTTTGGTGGTCTTTATATACAGGTTGACTACAATGCAAAGAATATTTTAACAAAGCTTCAAGGTCACAGGGGTCAAAGGTCAAGGTCACCAACACTAGACTGTTTGTATACACATACGTATTAGAGAGTTGTAAGAAATAATGCGAGGACATTTTTGACAAAGTTTCAAGGTCACAAGGTTCAAGGTAAAGATCACTGATATTTCAAAAGACCGAAAAGGCTAATTTTCTCAAGAACAGTAGCCTTTTTGTACAGTCAAATATATTAAGGAGTTATAGATAATAATTTGGAGAATATTTTCCATACACCGGTATGACAAGAAAGCATCGCAGCAAAACTAGGTGACAATCGGATAGCAATAGACGTCTGTGAGAATTATTTTGATATGTGTTGAATTACAAATACATGGTTATTGATGGGTAAAATCAGACCAATTATAAGTCTTAAAATTGTTAAAACATTTTTTTAAAAAAGGGCCGGTTGAACACGAACAAGCACAGTGATCATTAAAGTAAAACAATAACCATTAGTATTGGACAAGAAATAACAGCTACGGATTTCAGACACTTCAATCCATTCATATTTTCTTCGTCTATTTGCTTTACGTCCTGTTATTACGTCATTCTTGCTTAACGCTTTTGTTTTCTATACATTTTAAACATTGTACCCAAAGAAACACTCCGTGTGACTGAGCCGTTAACGGTATTGCGCCTAGTGTTCGACTCCGAAAATACAAAAGAAAGAGAGGGTGGCTTTTTGTAAAAATGAATTATCCAATACATACTTTAACAGGTGATGTTTTTTTGTTTATTGGGGTTTAGCGTCCCTTTAACTCATGTATATGTCATATCGAGACGGTGTCTGCTTGTGACAGTGCGTGCTTAATGCAACATTATAGTTCTGTCTCGCTGAATTATCACGCCGCAGACACATCATTGACATGACACTTCACTCGGTCACATTATCCTGACACCGAGCCGACCAGTCCTTCTCCTACCAAGTAACGCTGAGCGCTTAGCAGGGAGCGAGAAGATTGCCTAATTCTAACGTCTTAGGTTTTGACGTGACAGGGAATTGAACCCACGATCTGGGATTCTAACACCAGTCTATCAGCACGAAGCAAACGCCCTAACCCCTGGGCCACCGCGCTGGTAAAGAGTGAAGTATAGTCTTCTAAAACAGACAGGAAAGGCATGCAATAGTGTTGTAAAAATCGTCTTTTCTATTGTATGTTTTTATTTTTTTTCATACGAAAAGTAGAAATTCAATAAATTTTTGTAAAATTCTTGATTGACATACTTACTAGATCGTGAATCATGATGATGAAGAATGAAATGTTTAGCTGGACTACGTCATTCTGATCTTTGACAGGACGCAGCGTTCTTCTGTACTCTTTAAACAAGTCATCATGGAGTTTGGCTACGTCATGCGCACTTGCACAGGAAGCTCTCTTCACTGCAATGCAAAAAGAAAAGGCATTGATGCAAACCAAGAAAATAAATTGACGAAAAAGCGTAAATGTTTCGGGCCGGGAGCGTACATGTAATCTTCTACTTTTTTGTAAACTTCCATATTTAAATGTAAACTGCACACGTGTCTTTGCATGGTTCTAAGCTTATCACATACACGAAGCGTTTTGTTAAATAGACTTCTTTACGACAGATACGTATATTTACGTATTCGTCTGAATGTTCTATTCTGTTACTTGTTAACAGTGATATTTCTTATTTGGTTTTTATAAATTATTTCCTAAATCAATTGAAGGAAATTACTTTACATTACGAGCATGTCTCTCCGAACTAGAAACTGTACCGCAGAAACGGATGTTTAACTCTAAAACCGTATCTCGGCGGTCCGTAATAAATAGTTTCATTTTAAAGTAAATTGGGTATAGTAATTCTATACACACACAGAGTAACATATTAAAGTTCACATGTTTACTACAGAATATGTGTACACGATAGATATAATATACATGTTGATCATGGGGTATATACGTACTCTAAAGGACGTAAACAAGTTTATATTATATAACACGTGACATAGACAAGATAAACAAATCTATCATTTACACTTAGTACTCGTGCATGCAATCACAATGGCTAACGTAAAAACAGAAACGAGAAAAACCATCATATTTTTTTTTTAATTTTATAGTACTGAAATCTCATTAATTGGACAAGAAGATATATCTTACACGCCAAGAGACACGTTAATTACCAATTTATGTAAAAAACAGTAAACTGCGTTATTAACACAAACTACTGCTAGTCATAAACATGCAAAAATACTCTGCAGTTTGACAGCTGTGTTTAAAAACCCGAGTTAAATACGTCAAGTTCAAAACGGCGCAATAATTGAGTTGTGCTTCACACGAAACTATCATAAACGTCGTCTGTACATCACCGGCAAAACAATATTAGGAACACATTTATAGTTGACGACGCGATCTTCCCTTGTTCGGAATACCTCGGACGACTTGCGCTATAGTGTAAAGCATCGGGCGAGGAGTTCCGAGTGGATCCTGCTAAGAAAGGCAAGGATATAAGTTGCGTGTTGTAATGGTGTTATAGAACGCTTTACGCTAAATTAAATTTCTAAGATCAGAAACCATTCTACGTGTAGGAGTTGTTGACATCAGACCAAAATATCGCATGTTTAATCAGTCCACGACATGGTTTTAGAATGTTAGAATATTTCTTACATTAAAACAACTCGAGTTATTATACTTGTTGGGAGGATGGTAATTTATTTTCGTTATGACGAAAAGAATCTCGTTAATGTTTACCGTCACATTCGAATTACGTCACAGGTTGGTACGAGTGTAAATATAATTTTAATTTATCTCAAACGAGGTGATAGCGGTGGCGTAAGATAACGTTCATACCATCACGGGTCTGGGGTTCTTCAGCAACATGAACCATCTCTATTTGTCGAGGTTATATTTTCTTGGTGTTAAAAATGAGCCGTAACTTATTGATTGATATTTAAGATAAATATACAATAACATATATTAGAGCACACACGTTAGTTTCTTCTCTATATATTCACGCTTTTATGTATATTGTTCTGTAGTTTTAGTTTAAACATATTTTATTGCCAAGTATAATTCAGCAAAAGGATCAGACACAAGTTATTTCGACTTACTAGGTCTATAATTTACAAAAACAGAAAATAAACACAAGATGGCAAATAATACAAATCAATATACATATATATATAGTTTCGTGCATGTATGCTGTCTACCCGAATCTTCCTGAGTGTTCGATGAAATATTGGACTGCATTGCATACTCTAATATTGTTAGCATCGTCCATATCTTGGCGAACCATATAATATGAATTCGCGATTGGGGGCCGCTGAAGGTGTATATCAATAATTTGGATTTCATAAACATGAGGTTCCTCAGTGGGGCATAGTTTGGGCAGTGCAACAGGAAGTGGTCAATATCTTGTTCTGAAGTATATAATGACGGCGAACAAATGTTGTAAATAAAAAATATAACGAAGGCCGTAGGCGTGAGTTGTTTATCGTTTACAACATTTTCGAGTCCGTGTTACTATTTTAGCTGGCCAAGGGATGCAACTCCGGCGCTTTGCTTATGCATCCTTGGCAAATGTCATGAGGAAATCGGAATTATGAATGGAAATATTTGATTGGATGCAAGCAACACTGCACCAATCAGAACGACGCTTACTACAATTTACAGTTAATAAACAAAGTCGAAAACATCATGGCGTCGTTTGAATTGTAATTATTGCACCGTCGTCTGTTATTTTGTCAAACATACGGGAACAAATTGTAAGAAAAAAGTTAGAAGTTGTCCACTAACTGTATACTGTGGTAAATGATAGTGTAACGTTGTTTGTTTTTTGGTGTTGACGCCACGAAACTGAACCGTTTGAATAGAGCAAGGAGGGAGTGTTTTCTGTGTTTCCTACATTAAAAATCTTTTCACTTTTAAATAAATATGGAAACTCTTCTCTATGTCTAACTTTAATAATATATACATCATTGGGAAGGTTTAAATGACTATTTTGTGTTTTGAACAACAGAGAGTCCTAACAATTCTTAAATTAATTAAAAACTCAACAATTGTGATAGAGTCCTTCATATTTTATATTGAGAAAATAACAGGTTAAACCAGTCGATCAAGCGCACTTGTGATTGTGGTACATTGTTAAAATATTTGAGACAAACATGACATAACTTTAGGGTCTCGATATTGTAAGTGTTGACAAATACCACTCTCGAAGAACATCTCGTGCTTTGCTCTAGAGTCCAATTAAAGTTTGCTTGAAGCACAGTGTCACAATAATAGTAATGCACTGAATTAGACTATACAGTCAAACCTGTCTACAAAGACCACCAAAGAGACCAGGAAAAATGGTCTTCATATGGAGGTGCTCTTTATATACAGGTAAAAATAAGTGTTATTTGACTTCAAGGAACCTGCTTTTAGTGGTCTTAATGTACATATGGTCTCTTTATAGAGGTGGTCGCTTGAGGTGGTTGTACCGAGGGACCTGATTTTAGTGGTCTTTATGTACAGATGGTCTCTTTATAGAGGTGGTCGCTAGAGCAGGTTGTAGTGTACACATTTCGCTACGTCTACGCGCAATCAAACACAGAGTAAAAGCAGTCAGGTGGTAGTATGACGTCTCAAGAGAAGAACATTGTTCCTGCCATGTCACACCAATGATAACAGATTCAGTAATAACAGGAAAAGGAAATATGCTTTTCTAAAGGGTTCTGCTCACAGTTTCCTATTTTGGCCCCTACTACAGAGAGTACGTATTGAAATTGAAGATATGTATTATTTCTATGGACTTTAATATTTTCTTAGTTTTGTATTTTTTATGCTTGCTCAAGTGGTGTTAATTTAAAGTAGATAATATGCGCTGTGATCTGTAATTGAAAAAATGTATACAATTTCCATGCGAATTGACAGTTGTACAGATAATGAGTGCTTTGGTTAGAAAAACAACATGGGAAGGAATTGTAAATTTGAGAATTCTGGTATATTGCCGGAAAACAAGCCGGGTTTTACACCATTTTTACAATATGTCATTTAGTTGACAATGATCTTATGAGATATGTACAAGATAAAATGTCCAATATAATTGATGTGAAGTGTTTCATTGCCAAAGAAGCTGCCTTCTGAAAGTTTATTGTTGCAACCAATTTCCTTCTTAAGAATCTGTCTTAACTTGTTTCCTACTCTCGTAAATGTAAAAACATATATGACGACTTATGCATAACATGTATAGCAGCTTCATTAGAATTTTTCGCGAAACTGCAAGCATTAGTAAATAAAGACATCATTGCACATTTCACTTGTCAAATAAATATAATATTTTTTGAAGGCATCGACTGTCATTCTTTCAAAATGTATGCAAGTCGCAGTTTTCAGTTTCTAGTCAACAGTTTAAACTTTACAGTGCACGTACTCCTGATCAGCTTATACAGTCAAACTTTATCTCCGTTTCCACTCCACCGTTTTCCAGATTGTGTAGAACATTTATCATGAATGTATGTTTTGTGTTATACCAACTTATCAGGGTTTTTGCTTGTTCTTATTGGTGCTCAATTAAAACATATTTTAGTCCTTGCATGTTTTGACATGTTGGCATATCATCATTAAAAAGTCGATCTTTATTAACAACCTGTTGTGTATTATGTTATACACGGTGTCCTATACTATTAACAATTTAAAACTAAGAAGTAAGAAATTTATTTATGTATTATTTATTTTTTTATATATAGATATATAATTTTTGTATTTATTATTCTTTTATATATAGATATATAATTTTTGTATTTATTATTTGTTTATATATAGATATATAATTTTTGTATTTATTATTTGTTTATATATAGATATATAATTTTTGTATTTATTATTTTTTTATATATAGATATATAATTTTTGTATTTATTATTTGATTATATATATATTCTGAGTTATCTATATTCAATTAAGCTTTTTCGTATTAAATTTGCTAAATTTTACTGTTTTGTTGATCGACTTCTACTGTTGTGCGTTCGCTTTGTGCTGGTAGACTGGTGCTAGAATCACAGGTCAATTAGACAATCTTCTCGCTCCCTGCTAAGCGCTCTGCATTATTAGGTAGGAGAAGGACTGGTTGGCTCGGTGTCAGGATAATGTGATTAAGTGAAGTATAATGTCAATGTGTCTGCGGAGTGATACTTTAGTGAGACAGCACTTTAAAGTCGTCATAATTAGGCACTGTCACAAGCAGACAAGATCTCGATATGACCAATACATGAGATAAAGGGACGATAAGCCCAAATAAACAAATAAATCTACTGTTATGATGTTAAAAATGATTCTAATGGCATCCTTCCTAAATTTAATACAAAAATGCAATCTGAAACATGCTTCCAATAGATATTGTGTTTATAAGAGAAAAGATCCAATACTCTGTGTGAGACACCCCCGTCCCTAACCAAAGATCCAATACTCTGTGCAAGACGACCCCGTCCCGAACCCCAGATACGGCTTCGAAGCAGCCGTCATTAATGAACGCTTTAGAGAAAAATGAATTTTAAATAGACAAGACCTCGGTAAATCAAAGCTAAAAAGCATCCGCCTTCTTATATATTTTTAAACAATAAACGGCATAAGTATGTACCAGGACCATGAAAACACACGTCGTCTCAACATATAATCAGAAAAACATTATTGTCCACGGCACGTCCTGCTGTGTGTGCGATATTACCCCGTTTATCATAATTGTATTTCACGAGTAGCGTCCATCACTCTTTGTAGCAGATTGGATCAAATGGCTTCATAACAAATCTTTGAATTTGTAAACTTGTCAGATATATGCGACGATGGCACTGTATGCATCATCTTTTGGGAGTAACGATCCCTGTATCTAAGAATATAAGTCGCGTTCATACACGGATTTATTGGTCATTATAGAACAAATAATGGCGAGGAAGCTGTGTTTAGTACGGCCGTATAATATCGCCACAAGTTCAAATAGAGGACGGCAAATAGTGGTGACGTCACACATTTGGAAGGACCATAAGAACTAGTTATAAGTCGACCCAATTAAATCTACGCACATCTGACAAGTGTACTCTTTACAAATTGCTCCCTGTGGAAATCAAACCAAGTCTGGTCAATTTCATCACTTTAAGAATTCTGTTCATCGGTTCTTCGATCATATAGTTCGGCTAGATGTGTGTGCTTTGACTAGATCGTGAAACGGACAGGATTTATATGCAATACGTTCACACTGTTTTTGCGCTTTTCAATTGCTTTTTTAAAATGTCAGAGCTAATTAACCCCAGGGAACGCTTTCCCACATACAATTTACTGTACCATGCGATCGGAACGTAAATAAACACTAACAAACAGTTAATATAAATAGCCCGCCCATTGCGGTGAAATATGTGTCAAGAAGTAAATGTATGGTATCGCCAGATGTGTTTTTGGTTTTTTTGGTACTTTTTCATGAGTACAAGCATGCTGTTTACTCGAAGTTTCACGAGAAAGGCAACATTACGTAGAAATCAGTCACAGCCATATTATCTAAAAAAATAAAAACAAAAAACTTACTTTTTCAAAATATCAAACTCATTTTCAAAATGCTATCAATTTATAGGGAAAACTCTATTCATGCATGAAAAGACCAAACAAATAGGTGTCGCAGCAACAGTTGTTGTGCTTTTTGGGCGCTATATTCATTACCTCGCCTATGAGCATTTGTACCGGAAGTAAAGCGAAATAACGAGGAATAACGAAAAGACGATCGCGAGATGGTGCGAATAAGCAACCATAAGAATGTGTTTGATCCTATTGTTTCTTGTTTAAAAATACCGATGTGTTCTTGGACATCAACACATTTCAATTTTAAATGCCGAAGAAGGTATTACACACACCCACATAATAAAATCACCATATTACGTTGAAACAACACTTTGAATATGTTAAATGTTATACTAGTGTGTTTATCAATATCTTTCAGGGTTTAGTCACACGGAATACCTCGGGTAAAGGCGAGTTATTTTACTGTGTATTCACTCGACAGACGTTATTCCGGAATAACTCGGTGTAAAGACGAACTATTTAAGAAATAGATTGTCTTTCTGGTAATCATACATTAGGATACTCACGGTGGTCAAATTGAACAGTATCGTTTGGTTTCGATAGACTTTTGAAACAGCCGCCATGTTGGTGCTACTAATTCCCGCGAATTTACCCGTCAACAAGTAAACAAAAGAGTTACACTGGATATCTTTTATTCTTAATTTTTTCACATAAGATATAAAAATCAAAATAATTTATATCGTTTCTGTAAAAAAAACCATAAATATTATCAAAAGTTTGCATTTTCATGCATGTCTATGCTTTTTTCAAAGAAACATTACGCGGAAGAATATCAAAACTACAGTGGTGACGCGGTAACGTTGCATTAATGCGCGCCGCTCCAATTCTCGCATGCTCCACTGAACTTATTGAAAAAAAAGTTCAGGGGTATTGGTAGAAATGCATAGGTTATACTCTCAATTCACCACAGGCTGTAAATAACGTTATTCCGGAATAACTTTGATGAAGGCGAGTTATTTCACTATGAATTCACACGACAAACCTTGTAGATTAAGATGTCTCCACGAATAACTAGCAACGGTCGTTGTCGCAACTGAACTCTAAGAAACAAATAACTTCAAACTCAAAGACCAATTACGTGATCCATTGTTGAAGACTCATTGTGCATTGACCTGACATTTACATTGACAATATATCATCAACTTATACAAAACAGATCAGAAACTCGTAACTCACAAGCATCGACAAAAAACGTATTGAAAAGACAACGCAATGAAATGGAACATATGATATACTACACATTTAAGACTAAATAGCAATCCTCACAAAATATCATTAAACTTTTATGTCATCTCTGATGATGAGAACCGAGTCGTCCGTAAACAGCTGTCAGGTTTGTTTGTTTGTTTATTGGGGTTTAGCGTCCCTTCAACTTACATATAGGTCATATCGAGACGGTGTCTGCTTGAAACAGTGCGCGCTTATGGCGACTTAATAGTGCTGCCTCATTGAAATATCACACAGCATCCACACTGGCACTCAGTCACATTATCCTGACACCAGTTCTCCTCTTATCCAGTAATGCTGAGCGCTTAGCAGGGAGCGATTATATTGCCTAATTTTAACGTTTTAGGTTTTGACGCGACAACAGCTGTCAAGAGCAATACATTATTCATATTTTTACTATACGTACAACTTTTAAAATAATTATAGCATCTATATCACAGGGTTTACTTTGTATTAGTTTTATTGTTGTACCTCTGTTTATTTTAGTAGCAGGTTGTCATTTACCGGAATTGACATGGGCATATCACGGCGGGTGACACGTGTGCAACCTGACACAATCACTCTTCTCCGACACCCGGTTTAGCTTCTATTTTTTATTC
>JAUMGZ010094334.1:0-30541 GCA_032359645.1 Pododesmus macrochisma
ACCTGAATAGAAACTTAAAACCATTAAAAGTATTCAGGATTATTGAAATATCATTCGTTTTTGTTAAATTTACAGAGTCGTACTTCGTGTAAGTGCAACTAGTAGTCCTCACGAACCTGCATACGCAAAAACAGGATGAGTGAAATCAGCAGTATTAAAGACAACGACACACACACAATAGCTGCGTCAAACAATTCAGCACCAGATTACACATAATATTAAGTATATGAATAGTGAATTTGATGAACAATCAGTGTGCTCGCAGAGGTACAACATCAACACCTAAAGAAAGCTACTTTAAACTACCAGGTATAAAAAGGGGGACCACAAGAGAACAAACACTCAACCAGTTATGTGTCGGGGGATGAAACTTAATTGGCTGAAGTTATTGTTATTACAACAGTGTGAGCTTTATTACAACAGTGTGACCTCAGAAATAATAAACAACCAGAAGTCCAACTAACAACCAGAAGGACACATATCAAAACCCAGTCCAATAGGAATCCTTCATCGAGTCCCAGTAGTATTACTGGAAGATGTGGAATGACAAAGTCTATGCCAGTAGGAGGCGGTGAATGGACCCAATACTAGGCTATAGTGCGTCTCACTATAAGAGGATCATACGTTAAAGAATTTTTTTTAAACAATTTGTAGCAGCTGAAGATATGTCAGGGTTGGTTTTAATCCTCCTAAGTTTGTAAACGAGTTCTCCATAAAATGTGGGATGTGAAATGCCTCTAGCTACATACTGGGACATACTAATTTGACCGTATTTCAAAAGAATCTCCAGATATCTTCTATAAAACTTGCCATCCGTTTTACGCAGTTTATGATATCGATATATCCCTATGAAATAAGATTGGTCAATATTACGCGAACATTCGAACAAGTTATTGAGAAATAGATGCCGTATGATGGAAGTCGTTGAATATCACCATCAAGCCATGGATAATTTACAATTTGAAATCCAAAATCATCTCTTTCACCGATGATTTTGGTATGAGCTGTTCCCCATACAACAGTTTATTCAAGGCAAATACATATTAGCAACATTGTAATTATAGCAAAATGTTATGTTGTTTGTTGAGTCATGTATGTGGAAGGTCGCAAGTTTTAACACTAACGGCGTCTTTTGTGGATATTTTATCGTGAAAGTGTACGTGTTGCTTCCTTGCTAAAGAAACAAATGAAACAAATTGCTAGTGAAATTGGAATCAGGCTAATGTGTAATGATAAATTGAAAGTAAGCTGAAACAATATGCTTTGCAAGAAAAACCATTTTAATGTCGTTATTAACTTGCATAATCGCACTCAGGATTGTTAAACATGATACTAATTAGACTGCTCAAAGTGACATTAATTAAAACGTCAAAAGATGATTCACTCTACAACTGCAATGTTCGATATCTAACATTTGTTCGACACTGAAGATGGCCTTCTATTCTGTCTTTTGGACTTGTTATTATTATTATGAGTTAAAAAGAATCTTTCTTAGTCAAAAAAAGTGTTACACATGACTCTAAATAAAGTTAAAGACAAATCAATGATAAGTCAATTAAAATAAAGAACAACGCAATTAAACACAAAATAACAGAACAAAAATAATTGTTTTCTTATATTGTCCTGCTTTCATTTAAGCAATAAACTGAACAGATGTTGCAGACCTACTGGTATAACTGCAACATGTGTCACAGACAAACTGATTCGATATCTTTACTTATATTTTGAGTTTATTTAGAAATGAAACTATTGTCAATTTTTATATTCAAATTTAAATTCCCGCTGCTATCAGCGGGCCAAGATCAGTATCTAGAACGGCAACGGCTGATGTCATGACGTCACGCGTTAGATTATATAACTGCACAAAAAAACGACTAAAAGAAAACAGTCATATTTAATTAATTAACCTAAAAATACTTTGTTTAAAATGAAAAACAATAACAATCAATTAATAGTCGTTAAAGCTTAAAAAAAATGTTAACTGTGTGACTATTTTGCGCACCCGACTGAGAACATGGTGCTTTGGCTCATCATTTCGGTGCTTGGTTGATGTTGATAGTTGAGTAAAACATCCTGGAGTGAAGTTGTTAGTTGACCTGACGGACACTTCAGACTGGCAGTTAGAGCTAGGAATCATTGCTGATGATGCAGTCTATGGGGTTTGCATGGACAGAGACATTGTTCTGGTAACTTAGACGACTGACTGGGATGAAGCTTTGTACACGTGTGTTTTACTGGGTTGGATAATGGCGGACAGTGATGAAATCAACGCTTTTTCTGGTGAGTGGCGACATTTTTGTTATAGGATCAAATACATGATATGGCGTGCTCCGTACCCTTGGTCGTTTAAAAACTGTATCGCCGTAGCTCTTAGGCAATGGGGCGTGTATTTCTTTTCGACCTTTGCTGCGGAACAAATATCGGACAAGAATTTCGCGTATGTCCTTTTCGAAAGAGCTTTGTTGGGGTACCATATTGCCGAATCACTCAATTGCGATTTTACTGTAGCTCTGTTGTCATATTTGTTGAAAAGACTCTCCGCCATGGCGTCGGTTTTCTCGATAAGCTGTTTTAGCAGCTTCACTGGAGGCACATCCGTGTCTGTGGCGTACATTCGTTTTCCCCCATTTTCGGGGCCGCGGTGGCCTAGTGGTTAAAGTCGCCGACTTGTATTCATCAGAGCCTTTAACCTCCTAGTTCGATTCCCGTCCGGGGCGTGCTAGCGTGAGAAAGTTGCCAGTGACTTGCCGTTGGTCGGTGGTTTACTCCGGTTTCCTCCACCTGTAAAACTGGCACGTCCGTAAATGACCTTAGCTGTTGATCGGACAATAAGTCCTAATACAAACAAACAAACAAACAAACAAGTGACTGAGGATGAATTTTTGGAATCGTGTATGAGGGTCTCTCACATATTGTATGTACATCTTAGTTGGTGCTGGTGCTGTTTTGATTTAGTTATTGTTACTTAATGTATTTTATTCCTTTTTGTATAATTGCTTTTGCAATATATCTACAAAAACATGTTTTTACATGTAAAACTCATCATCCTCACACACAAAGCAAAGGGAGGGAACTCCAATTAAGTTGTATGATGTGTTTTCTGTTCCATAAGTTTATTTTATGTTAATTAAAGGCCCGTCACCCAAAGCATAAAACATAACTTTAATCCCTAAATAAAGTGAGTTGGTTATATTGGTGATAATGCAAAGTACTTGTAATTGATCGTTATTAAATCTGTTGGATAAAATGACAAGGCTTACAAATAGGTATAAAATATGGTGCTTCTAAAAATGTTACTAATTTATTAGGTGTGGTGATGGTCGGTCGTTCAGATTCATTTGTAAAATTGTTGCAACATTTAATTCAGAAAATGAGGAATGTCAATATAGTTCAACATAGTAATAATAAACACTCACAATTATTGTTATTTACAATAAACACTCACAATTATAGTTATTTACAATAAACACTCACAATTATTGTTATTTACAATAACCACTCACAATTATTGTTATATAGAGTATTCTATTCACATTTTATTATAACAAGAGTTCAATTTGGTCTTAAGATATATTTGTTCATAACATAACTGCATAATTTGCATTATTGACAGTTTATGAGATTCTTTAAAGGTTCCACTTTTACAACTGGTATTTCCATGCAGTTTTAATCCATATGTTGCGTAATCAAATTCTTACCGTTTATCCATTTTCATTGTGTGTCTTTTATCCAACACATCGCTATGGCTCTATAAGATAAATCTTTGTTCAGTAGTGTGATTGTAGGTGTACCATTAATTAGTTTTAAAACACCTTTTTGCTTGATGACCATCTTGTATTGGTACATTACGATTTATAAACTTGGATTTTAAAATACCGATTAGTTTTCCTCCATTGTGCAAATGATATTTGTCATTTTCAAATATATTCTGCTGTTCCTTCTTATGTAGAAATAGATTTTATTCGTAGACAATTAAATTTAGTCCTAAAATCAGTTTCCTACTTATGTTCATTAAGAAAACATTGTGGTACCATACATCTCTGCGTTTTTGCATCGAGATAACTGGTTTTAGATTACATGGATGTACATGTGAAAGAAGAGGTAATTTCTTTTGAGGTTGAGATTTTATCTTAACATATCTCAATAAAAACACAATTGCTAACGGAGTCATTCCTCGTATTCTACTGGTTACTGCTATCTACAAAGTCATAAACAGTTCTCTTTAATATATTCGTATAAGGTATCAATGCCATTAAAGATGCTTCAAATGGTATTGTTGTTTTACTGCTAAATGGGCCTTATTATATATCCAATTAAGACTGATTTATTCAACTTATTTAGCTAGGCCTGAAATCTTGGACGAGGATTCTCGTACAGAGAATTTGTTGTTGCTTTCATTCTCTTATAGATATTATATTTTTAGGTCTGTTTCAGTTTGCAATTTTGCATTTGTAAGGAATACAAAAGCCATTCGTGTTTGTATTTAAGATGTTTTTGAGACTGTTGTTGTTGATTCATTAGAACTTGACCTTGCATGTCTGGCAAGTGTCAATCACATTGATGCATGCTGTTTTTCAATTTATCAACTTTCAAATAGGTTTAAATACTAGACATAATTAACAATCTATCAATGACAAACTAATATCTGAATGCTTGTTATGACGCCTGTCTTTAGTGATATCTGTAAAAACAAAATATATTCTTATTATATAGTACATTTGGTGAAGGACTTTACTGTCGGTACTCGTACACTTGGATTTATTGTCTTTGTAAACATATCAAAATACTAAATCTTTTTTCTCTGTTTTTTTCTTTTCTACTTCTTCTTTCCTGATAATCTTACACATTTTCTTTCTTTCTGATATTGAAGAGCTGATGGGACGAATCAATGTTATGTGAAAATACGGTTAAAATATGTAAAACTGAAAACAAAAATGTAACCTCAAATTCTAGATTATAATTAATTTGGTGAACTTGTTTTTTAGTTAGATGAATATATCAGTAAAGGCAATACTATCTATATACATTTACTTACTGTTGCTGGTCTAGCTTGCATCAGTTTTTCTTTCGCATCAGTTGAAAAATGCATTCTACAAGAAAACATACTTGTTGACTATTACGAACGTCTATTGAGCTCATTTTCGTAGGAGATGCAACATATTTGTTGCGTTACTTATGCGTTTATATCGCGAAACTTTCATGTAATAACGTGACACTTGCTATGAAAAAAGCGATGTAAAGTTTGTTGAGTATCAGTAGAACAATGGATGGTAACATAGTATAGGAAACTGCACCATCTTGACCTAAAATCACAAATTTCTAAGGGGAGGCCGTCAGAATGCAGGAAACTGCTCCATCTTGACAGAAAATAGCAAACTTTTCTTTGGGGAGGCCCCATAACTCACACTGCCGGCGGTGGAGTACCACCTCCGGCGCCTTCATCCAACACATCACTATGTCGCCCGTGCTATGTTTCACAGTGCTTATATTTCCTCTTTGTTGTTTTATGAAAGGTTTGTCCCCCTTCACTCTCATAAATGCTGTTACGGGCCTGCACCTGTAAACATGACACAGTCTAGATTTCTGCAGTTCAATTTTTCCTTCTCGTTTACCACAATTGTTTCGATTTACAAATGATGGCTTTATCTGCTATATTTAGAGATCAAGAAAGGGTTTATTTTAGAAACGAAACGCAACCGTACCGCAACCGAACCACTTAACTGTTTCTAGATCTGTATGCAACTTTAAATTTAAGCTCTGGTTAAGCCAAGTTCAAAACATAATCTGTTGCATCTTATTTCTATTCTTAAAAAATAAAGCATGACACTGGTTTATATAGTACCTTTCGCGTTGTTACGTGTTAGTTTTTCGTTTTACGCGTGGGTTTCGCGTAATTATGGGAACAATATTGTTTTCTCCTCCGAAAATGAGCTCATTAGGCTTTCGTAGCCTATTTATTGCTTATCATAACAATCATATATTATAACACACTAAAAGAATATACAAGAGACTCCCTCTGGGATTGACGTTAAGCCCTAATTTAACAAACAAACACAATGTTATTAAACAGGGTTAATATAAGAATAATTTGAACTCAAGTCACAACTGTACATAAAGAGATATAATGTGTCAAGGGAAACAACTCATACATGATGTTATTACCTGAGTTATGTATCTTTGCTGTAACTGGTGACCTTGAATGGTGTTATCTTTAATGGTGTGGTTAATCCAGTTATATCGAAGTATTGACAATCTATCCATAGTGGAACACTACATAATTTGGTGACGAAGATAAAGAATTTGAAAATGACTGTAGTATGGTTCGTGCCATTTTCTGATTTAGGCATAATTCCAAAATTTGAAACATCTGGTGATGTGAGCAGCATGGGGTAAGATGGACAACATGGCTATGATCGTTCGAACAGTATGCAGACGGTAAGGGTGTCGAAAACGATAAACAGGAAAAAGCATTACTGTTACATAGTGTTGGTGTTACAGTACAAGATATATTTTCTAATCAGCAGCCAGCTGAAAGTCTGACAATATACATGTATTCAATTGCTGTGTCAAAATCCAACGAGTATGTTAAGCCAAAGGTGAATGTCGCATATGAAAGGTCTGTTTTTAGAGGTTTGACACACAAACAAACTGAGTCGCATATGAAAGGTCTGTTTTTAGAGGCATGACACACATACAAACTGAAACAACCGAAGAAATGCAATCGAATATGACATAAACGTAGGAAATTTTGTGTTGATGAAACAGAAATGCGAGGATAAACTCTCAACTAACTTTAATCCAAGTCCGATAAAAAATTGTGAAAACGGACTGAAATATTGTGTTAGACGAATCTCAGGAAGGGGTAACATACAGGAGAATTGCTTGAGGAATATGGTAGTAGCAATGGAACACCAAATGTAAATGTTGATGATGAAGTGTCAAGTGAAAATAATGATAGTTCAAAAATATGCACATCAAAAAGGCCAGTACGTGGAAGGTAAAGGCCTGAACAGTTTAAAGATTATGTGATGGTTTGAATTCAGTTTTACATTGTGATCTTATAGATAGTTAAATATCATCGAACTGTAAAAAAGTATGCACAGTGTACTGGTAATAGTCAGTTTAATTATCATTACATCATTTATATCATTTTGAAAAGTGATCACTAAACAGTTGATTAATCGTTGAACATTGTAGATGTTAGTACTTCATATGACCTTTTGTGAATACTTGCAATTACATGTGTACGTTAAATCAGTAAATGTTTTAAATCCAGCCAACGAAAAAACAGATCTATATATTTTGATCTTAATGTGAATAATCAAGGTCATCTGGGCTGATAAGCTGTTCATTTTCTTGCATATCTCCTGCACAATGTGAAAACTTTTTTGTTGTGTTTTACTGAAATAGCGAAATGAAGATGACAAGACTTGTCATTACAACCAGATGTTTAGCATTTGGGAAATCAATGTTGAAAAATCAATCGGAAGCTTAACTTAGATTGCTTCCTTGATGCCCTAGCAAAACAAAAAACATTGTATCATTAAAAAGACAATGACTATATATCCTTTACATGTATAGTTAATTTCAGTTACATTAAGAGGTATTAAGTATTTGTAAGAGAGTTATTTCCCTTTACATGTAGTAATTAAGTTGTATATGTTTGTTGATGTACTCAGTATTGATTGATATAATTAGATGGACACGAGAATTAAATATATCGTTGTTATTTTAGCGATAGAGAGAGAATAACGTTTGGCTTGTCTGTACATTGTTTTAGGACCAAACCTAGTCGGTAGACGTCTTAAAGTCCTGAGACAATGTTCAATTTCACCATTTTTCAACAGAGATACATGATTGTTTACATCTTCGAAAAATCAAATATTTTTTGTTGATGCCTACATGATTACACCTTTTACAATTCTTAGATGACATGATTTATTAGATTTGTACATGTTTAGCAGTGAGATTCATTACTTTTTTATTGGAAAAATTGGGTAATGTTCCTGCTTAGTACTCAGCATTACTGGGTAGGAGGAGGACTGTTGGCTCGGTGTCGGGATAATGTGATATTGTGAAATATCATGTCAATGTGCCTGCGGTGTGATTTTTCAGTGAGACAGCACTATAAAATCGCCATCAGTGCACACTGTCTCGATATGACCTAGATATGAGTTAAACGTTAAACCCAAATAAAACAACAAACAACCTATTGTCATTCTAAATGCGCCCAAATGCATGGTGTAATTTGGATGGATTTTCCCTAATCAGCAGGTGTTTTACCTCCTCTTTTGGCTTCTAAGTTTTTGTCAATCAATGTCATGCTTTTTTTATAATAAATAAGTTTCTTTAAAGCGTCCGTTAACGGTGACACAATCAGACCAGGAACTTCAGCGAGGTCCTCTCACACAAATTGGTGGATTTTCCTTTCTTTTCGATATAATGTTTATAGGTGGTTCGTCTCAATTTGCAAGTTTGTATTTTGAACACCTTGTGTTTCGTTTCTTCTGTGTGTAAGACCCATGGCTAGCGAGCGAATTTCTTCAAGGAGCAATACTAGCATAATTATATGACTTTTCTTCTCTTAGCTATATTTATGTTAATTCAGACCGCCATGCAGTCAGATTTTTAGTCCATTTTGACCGAAGGTCCTAAGTGGACTTTTCTTATTCAAATCCCGTCCGTCGTCCGTCTGTCTGTCCGTTGTAAACTTTTCACACTTTCGACTTTTTCTCCTAAACCACTAGACCAATTTTATCCAAACTTGGTATGAAGTTTTCCTGGGGAAGTGGATTCAGATTTGTTCAAATAAAGGGATTAGGCCTCCAGTGGCGCCACTAGGAGGCCAAAAGGGGGCATATTTGATAAATTGAAAAAAACCTCTAATAAACTAGAAGGCCTAGAGTCAAATGGTTTGATATTTAGTAACTTTTAGGTCACGGAGAACTAAGTTTGTTCAAGGCATGACCCTGGGGTCAAAATAGGTTACGCGTTTTGGGGTCAAAGTTCAACACAACTATCTACATTTCTATCTTCTTCCCCTTCAAAACCACTGGACCAATTTCATCCAAACTTGGTAGGAAGTGTCTCTTGGGGAAGGAGCTTCAAATTTGTTCAAATGAAGGGCTCGGCCCCCAGGGGGCACCATTAGAGGGGCTTATGGGGGACATTTGACAAAAATAAATTAAAAAACTTCTTATAAACTAGAAGGCATACTGTAGAGTGAAACGTTTTGGTATGTAGTAACTTCAGGGGATGGAGAACCAATTTTGTTCGAGGCGTGGCCCTGGGGTAAAAAATAGGTTACGCGTTTCGGGTAAAAATTCAACACTCGCAAATATGTTAACTATTTACATTTTTGACTTCTTTAACCCTCGGGGGTTACAAACTGGAGTAAAACCTTCGGCAAGCCTCGGGGGTTATACCAATGTGTAACAACCTCGGGTAGAATATCCCTATCTTCCACTCACGTATATGAAAGATTCCTTAAATCCCACTTTTGATGACACTCTTTATCAAAATTCCGGCATAATTCTTATGTGATCAATATCCTTCGAACTTGCACCAGTAATGCCGGTCGTGGGATCGAGATAAAAACGAAATTCCCATTTTTATCCCGTTCTCACGTGTTAATAAAATAAAATAAAATAAAACGTGTTCGCATGTCCCCTCTATGCTTCCGTATGATCGTAAGTCTTCGCATCACATACTCTTACTACGGAGCCCGGCACACATGAAGAGGTACAACATTATTTCGTGGATTTTTTTTGTATCTCTACAAGTCGTCTTGCTCCGTACTCTTCCAATAATACGAGACAATTATAGAATGCGGTATGCTAACGAGATGTCATAAGTTTTGAAATCTATAATATAGGCTCCGACATAGAGTGAGCAACTCTGCAAAGATATACATCAAAGTAGCAAAGTTAATTGGTGTGTAATTCAGTCGGAGAAATATCATGAAACAGTCAATAGTAGGAATACATTGACAGTGACAGCCTACCACAGACAATATGTTTGTACAGCATCTAATTAATAGTATGTGAATAGATATGGTATGCAAACACTAATGTGATGAGCATTACAAAGTTTTTCTCTAGGGCCAGCAAAATACAGAGTTTCATATATCCCTCATGCATATGAATAATTGCCATGTATCTTTCGCGTAGCTAATTTGGCCGTTATTCGATAACTATTAGAGATGAATATTGGGAATCTAAATATTTTCTTAGCATTATATGCATACATAAAATAAGTTGTGCAGAACTCGATAACAGGAATCATTGTCTGAAATTAAGCCACGGTCATTTTTATTTGAGCTCTTGTACAAAAAACACCCCGAGGGGTCCCGGGAACCAGACTAAGGTCTACAGGCATACCAGTTATTGCAATTCATCAAAGATGGTTTTCGCAATAAAAAAAAAAACCTAAATGTGGAGGCGATGCCTGTTTTACGATGTGGGGTGATTAAAAGACGAATTATCCAAGAGCACGCGACGGCACGATATGCACGCGACGGCACGATATGCACGCGAGTAAATATAACCCAACATCCACGTAACTCATTATCTTCATGACTCATAGCTTTATGACTGTAATTATGTTATTTCATGATTTGTGAACATATAAAGCTGAATGTCAGTTATTGATATATAGTATTTGTCAGATATGAGGAGACCGCAGCATGTGCGACATGTTGATATAGTGTGAATACTACTCTTCCAAGTTTTCTCGTTACGTGCATTAATCAATTTATACAGTGTATCTCGAAGATGTGTAATATTTTAACTGCAAATTTTTCTCTTTGTGGTGTTATAAAATTATCGTAGCGCAACAATAATAACTAAGCTGAAAATATAAATAACGTAACAAAGAATAAACCGAGCATATCTTCAGAGGACATACAAAAACTTCCGTATGCATGTGAACTGAATATCCTTTAGTTAGTGTTCCCCCTTTTTCCAAGTATGTACTGTCCCCGGCAAAATTGGGTAAAACTGGGAAGTGGGATTACCAGCTACTCGCCAATATATCTTGTTTCTTATAAAAAGATCACAAACATTAAGTAAGAAATATAAGCAGATTTTTCTTTTAATTTGTTACAGCGTTTCAAAATGTCACGTCTCTTATTTTTACACCGTTACTGTCACAGATGGTGCTCAGTACTCAAAACTCCCTTAAGCTTGACACGTTATTTTGGTAGAGTTCGTTTGTTTATTTTATAAAGGTTTAACGTCTTTTCACCTTATATCTAGGCCATATCGAGTTGGTTATCGTGGTAGGGAGGTTGAATGCATCGATTACCTGGAAAACTATGCTGACCCGAGCATATGTTCGTAGGCCGCCTTGGCATCAGACAGGTTGATGTACGTCCTTCGGAATAGACCCTGAGTTGGTGGTCCCGTTTCATATGAGTAGGTAGCCTGGTTCCTGCCTTCCCATGATGCTGCTTCTATTCCTGTCTTATATTTTGTTTTTCTTCTATGGTCTTAATTTTGTCACGATATCGGTAAAAATTCTGAAAATAACGTCAAGCCCAACTCAACAAACAACACTTGAAACGACGTTTATGTTCGACCTAACACAAATATTCCTGTCAGAGCAACTTTTTTCCCTTTCGTCTTTTGTCGTGATATATAAAACCCTTATAAAATGAAACGCACTACAGAATCAACAATTGATGGTAGAGTTATCAACTGACAACAAGATTGGTCATACATATTATCGTTAGATGTATTCACAGAACACTAAACAAAACATGTACAACACTGAATTATTAAAATTTCTAAAATTGTTATATAAAATCAAGAACATTACATCTTACTGTTTTATTGCACATTTTGTAAAGCAAAAATAAAAATCAAGTTTTGTATATAATGGACAAATATATCAATGAAAATACCAGAATGAAATGACCACAACATTAATAAAATATACGAAATATGAACACAGGCTTAAATAAGAAATAATTTGTTATTCTAAGTGTGCAAGTGTGATCTATAACGGATATCTTGATGTTCATCTTTAAACTCGCTTGTATGTTCGTTTACACGTTACACCATCGGCTGCTGTCATTACCTGGAACGAGAAGAAAAGTTCATTGAAATTTCAATCCTTCATTATACCCCCTTCCCGCAAAAAAACCAAACAAAAAACAAAAAACAGAAAATAAAAACAAACAAAATATAGTCATGAAGATTGGATTTCAACGTTAAAATGATTTTGAAGTTTGGACTTATTCGAAAACAAATGTCAGTACTAATCGAAATTGACTTTGATGACCAGTTTTCAGTTCGGAAGAAGAGAGGTAACCGTTTTATAAGATATTTGTGAGAGAAGTTGTAAGTTGCGCACCAAATATCGCTGCAGTTCATTGTATGGATCCGCGATTTGAATAGTATGACTTTAACTTTAAAGTATACTGTCACGAATAATTAATTGAAGTTTTAAATGTTAATAACAACGTGCGTTTACCGATAAACCAGAGTGACGCAGTTTGTAATAAAATCCTTAAGTTGAATTGAACCTTTTAATGCAAAATCGATCGCAAGAAACAAGATAGTAAACGGTCTTCATTCGTCAAGTTTCAGGCAATTGGCAGGGCTTAGCGAAAACAATCTGGGAAGTAGTCAGGCAAGAATTCACACAAAGGCAAAACTTTTAATAAATTGTAGGGAGTAGGGCAATATTTTAAACCAAATTTCTGATCACTCCCGAAATTCATACCAAGACAACTGCTTCTGATTGCATTAGTGCGACTCCATCCCTCCATTATAATTATGTTTGTATGGTTGGACAAAGTTGCCATCGATATGTTGATATTTGGAGATAATGTACGTAGATATGTTGTAAATCATTGCGTTATGTCGACAAGTTGCATTTAATATGGCAATATGTTAACATAAATCTTTTCGACATAACGTGATTGGTTTTTTAGTCCATCTCGACCAAAGGTCCAAAGTGGACTTTTCTCATACAAATCCTGTCCGTCGTCGTCCGTCGTTAACTTTTCACATTTTCGACTTCTTCTCCCAAACCAGTGGACCAATATCATCCAAACTTGGTAGGAAGTATCCCTAGGTGAGGGGAATTTAGATTTGTTCAAATGAAGTGGCTGGGCCCCCAGGGGGCACTACAAGGGGGCCAAAAGGAGTAAAATCTGACAAAACTTCAAAAATCTTCTTCTAATAAACTAGAAGACCTAGAGATTAATGTTTTAGTATGTAGTAACTTTAATGCATGGAGAACCAAGTTTGTTCAAGGCGTGACCCTGGGGTCAAAAAAGGGTTGCATGTTTTTGGGTCAAAGTTCAACACAATGGAAAATGTGTTAACATTTAACATTTTCGACTTCTAGTCCAAAACTACTATTCCTATTTCAACCAAACTTGGTAGAAGGCATCCCTAGGGGAAGGGGGTTCAGATTTGTTAAGATAGTCAGGTTTGGTTCCCAGGGGGCGCTTTTTTGGGGGGCCCAAATGGGGAAAATTTAACAATACTTCAAAAATCTTCTTCTGATAAACTAGATGGTCTAGAACTTAATGCTTTAGTATGTAGTAACGTTAGGGCATGGAGAATCAAGTTTGTTCAAGGCGTGACCCTGGTGTCAAAAATGGGTACAAGTTTTTGGGTCAAAGTTCAACACTATATTTATATAATATACAGCAAATATGTTAACTTTTCCCATTTTCAACTTCTTGTCCTGAACCACTGGACCTATTTCTTCCAAACTTGGTAGACATTATTCCTAAGGGAAGAGGATTCAGATTTGTCCAAATGAAGGGGCTTGGCCCAAATGGGGCTCCACTAGGGGGCCAAAAGGGGGAAAATGTGTTAAAAATACAAAAATCTTCTCCTGATAATCTAGAAGGCCCAGAGCCTAATGTGTTGGTATGTAGTAACTTTAGGGCATGAAGAACCAAGTTTGTTCAAGTCGTGACCCTTGAATCAAATTGTTAACTTTTCGCATTTTCGACTTCTAGTCCAAAACTATTGAACCAAATTCACCTAGACTTGGTTGAAGGCATCCCTAGGGGAAGGATGTTCAGATTTTTTCAATTGAAGGGTTAAGGCCCCACAGGGGCACCTTTGTTGGGGCTAAAATCGGGAAAATTTTAAAAAATCTTGTAAATTTGAAGGCCTAGTGCTTAATGCTTTGTTGTGTAATAACTTAAGGACACAGAGAACCAAGTTTGTTTATGGTATGACCCTTGGGTCAAAAGTATTCAAATGCAAATATTTAGTTCTTAGTCTATATCAACCAGATGGACGTTAAGGCCCGATGGGCCTCTTGTTTTACAATATGTCAACATGATGAGATCGATGGCAGCTTTCAATGCTACCATATGTTTGAGATATGAATAACAAGTGCTAATTTAAATGACATCTAGAATCTACTTGGCAGGTAAATTTCCCTATTTCATAATCTATGATAATGATGCAGGTCTGTATTTATACACCGACAGCATGTTGCATTGTTTATTGTTTCCGTTTCACATGTATACTATTTAATCAGTTGATATATTGCGCAACATTTGGCAGTAATGGCGAATGGTAAGACAACGTTGCCTATGCACACTTTAAACACGGAAGTTTTTATTTCACATTCTCGACTGCAAATATTTGTCGTTTTTCTTCAGAATAGCGCCACATAGCCTTGATGTATAATCTCCTTACGTACTTACCCGGATTTGTTTACATTCAAAGAATTAAAAGATGTACAATTTGTAGACAAGCGATTCAGAAAACCTGGCAATATTTTGAATTCGAACCAGTTGCACCAAGTATAAATCGTTTAGTAGAGAAACAAAAAATAAAAACTCCACCTGCTATTACGAGAAGCTCCCGCCAATGATTACTTTACCATCCAAAGAATTTGTACAATTTCTTTGGATCGGTAAATTGGAAATCTATTAAATAAATACATATGCATGCAAGAACGAGACAGTTTGATGGCTTCGTTCTGTTGATCGAGCTCTTCATCTAAGGATAACCTTTATATTACGTGGTGATTCTAGGGTTATCATTCCTGCTTGCATAAGCAAGCGGGGGAGACATTGTTATACAGCTGTTCGTCCGTTCGTTCTCTCATCCGCGTCTTTTGTCACGATATCTGCGAAATATTCTGGAAGTAACGTTTAGCTCTAATTGAAGTTTCCCTGGAGGTTTATTATTGTCAAACTGTACACATGTGCGTTACGTGCGTAAAGTTCTTGAATTGGATTGCTTCTGGAATTTTGAGAAGGCTTATTTTGTCGGTGATGGGTATCTCACTTGGGATTGTTTTTTGGACTATGTGGTCAAAGGTTTAAGGTCACAGTGGTCGTTAATTCAATTTCCGTTTCCGTAAAGTAACTCCTGTACAATAGCATGCCAATGTGTCTGCAGCGTGATATGTCGGTAAGACAGCACTACAAATTCGCCATAGGTGCGCACTGTCACAAGCAGACACCGTCTCGATATGACCTATACACGAGTTAAAGTGAAGCTAAACCCCAATAAACAAACAAAGTAACTCTTATGAAGTATTCTCTATTTTACTCACCATGACCATTTCGTCACCAGCGACTGTTCGTACATTTACTGTAGAGAAACCATCTCCTTTCTGCTCTTCATTTAGTTTATCACCGTCCATCGTAAAAGTTGCCTGTCAATTAAAAAAAGAGTTTCATTGGATAATATATTTTAGAATTTTTATCAGTTCTGGATCAAAGTAAAAAATATGTCATAACTTTGATAAACAATGTTTGCAGCGAAGTGATTATAACATAAGAAGGTTATAAGTTAGAGGAGCGTTGTTGCCACTCTGTAATGTGCTCATCATTGGTATGATATAGAGCACAAACTGGTGTACTCAGTGACAGAAGAATGTGTCTGAGTGATGACATATTATGTTCAGTGCCCTATAAATACTATATAAATAATAAAAATAACGCAATGCGTCAACTAGAATTTTTTTACGTCGCCAAAATAGAATGTCTTAATTCAAGTTCAGAAAAAAACGTGAATGTTGAATTTTGAGAATATAGATACGTACGTCTATGAACACTAGGCATACAGGTCTAGGAATTCTGATATCAGAAGAAATCTTCTTTTTTAAACCATTTACTCACCGTGAGTGGTCAATATCTTTCATTTTCACAGATCTGAATCCCCTTCCCAAAAATATGCCTCATGTTTAGTTGAAATTGGTAAAGTACTTTTAGAGATGAAATTGAAAATGCTATACGGTAATTTTTCTGCCATGTTGCTGCATTTTTTTACCCTATGATAACATTTAAACAATGTTTGTTTTTCGGGCCAAGAGCTGCTTCTTCTGTAAGTATCAACTCGATCTTGGCTATCTGATTTATAAGAAGAATTGTAAAAATTGCCAAAAGTCCCAATTGTTGACTAATATTCATATCTAATTCTATTTTATATTAGAGAGCAATACCTTTGAATGTTTGTTGAAGTTGATCGGGTAGATCAATGCAGCTGGCATAAGACTAAATTAAATAGCTTAGGATGGGGAAAGTAGAAAAGTGAAATATTGAAATATGGGCGAAGATTTTGTGACCGAGAACAACTCATAAATACTGTAAAGGCAAGTTAATATAATGAGTCAAGTTTGTCTTTTACAACATGTCTGTAATTACTTTCTTCTTTTGAATTTACAGTTACAAATGTTTCTCGTAAGTAAAGTACCGTGTAATTAACAAAACGGGGAAAATACACAATATCGTTAAAAATCCATCTTACTACCAAAAAATAAAAGGTGCATTTCTGCAATACATATGAAAAATTCACAGAATAACATGTATATTTCTTAATCTGCACATTTCGTTTTAATTTAATGATCTCATTTAACTTTAAGTATGGTGATGTATTGACCACTTGTGCGTTTTAGAAGATCTATTCTTACTTAGTTTAAAATTGAACTTTTATCGAATACAAACGTTTTACCTACCTTGACTGGTCTACCATCTAATGTCATTGTATCAAACGGATTTCCTAATGTAAAGTTAATATCTTTCTCCCCAGCAGGCGTTCCCACTTTAAACAGCCACTTGCCGTCAGTGTTGGATATTTCATATGACATCTTGGATCCGTCACCTAGAAACTTTAAAGCTTGGCCAATTTTTGTATCATCTACACCTACAACAAAACAACGTCGTTATTTCATTAATGTTTCGTTGAATTACAATAATGTAAAGTGGAATTACAAAAATGTTCTATGAAGTTACAATAATGTGATGGGTAAATTACAATAATGTAAATAAGAAGAAAAGCGAATGCAAAATGCTTTGTAGTTAATTAAAAATGAGCGCCACACCAGAAAATTGCACATTGAAATCAACACCAAATAAAATGACAATGAACAATAAGCCTGTCTGTATATAAGTCTCTTGGAACTCATTGGACCATCACTTCATTGTCATAAAATAATATAATTGTAAAATAATGTCCCAGAATAACACACTGAAAGTATAGGTTGTAGGCAAGTTGACTGGTTTCCGAACCAATAGTAATCAAGAGAAAACCCTTAATGTATCAGGGTAATGTTGCTTGCATGGCTTGTTCCTTTTAAAAAAATTTCACTCACAGTTAAAAGTTCAGAAACAGAACATACTATAAGTAAATGAAAGAGAGATATTATTGTGGACTGGTGCATATTTCATAACACCAGTAAAAGATGATAGTCCAATAACTTCTCTGAAACTAAAACAATGATTGGATCTTGTATTAATAATGTTCGAACCAAGTTTACATTTATAACAATATCGAAACCAAAACAGTTCTAAGACTGCACGCAAAAGTCGTAAGAAAACTAGGCTACACGTGAAAGTTTTTAGGTAACAAGGCTACGTGATAAGTCGTTCAAAAACAAGGCTATAAGAAAAATTGTTCGGTAACCAGGCTACATGAAAGTCGTTCGGTATTCAGGCTACATGAAAAGTCGTTCAATATCCAGGCTTCATGAAAAGTCGTGCAGTAACCAGGCTACATGAAACGTCGTTTGGTAACAAGGCTACAAGTGATAGTCCTTCGGTAACCAGAATTCATGAAAAGTCGTTGGGTAACCAGGCTACATGAAAAGTCGTTCGGTAACAAGGCTTCATGAACATACGTTCGGTAACCTGGCTACAAGTAATAGTCCTTCGGTGATCAGGCTTCATGAAAGCTCGTTAGGTAACTAGGCTACATGAAAAGTCGTTCTGTAACCAGGCTATATTAAAAGTTGTTCCGTGACCAGGCTACACGTGATAGTCATTCGGTATCAAGGTTCCAAGTGATAGTCCTTCGGTAACCAGGCTACATGAAAAGTCGTACGGTAACCAGGCTATAGGTGATCGTCCTTCGGTAACAAGACATCTTGAAAGGTCGTTTGGTAACCAAGCTACATAAAAAGTAGTTCGGTAACCAGGCCACAAGTGATAGTCCTTCGGTAACCAGGCTACAAGTGATAGTCCTTCGGTAACAAGGCTACAAGTGATAGTCCCTCGGTAACCAGACTAAAAGTGATAGTCCTTCGGTAACCAGACTAAAAGTGATAGTCCTTCGGTATAACCAGACTAAAAGAGATAGTCCATCGGTAACCAGGCCACAAGTGATAGGCTTTCGGTAACCAGGCTACAAGTGATAGGCTTTCGGTAACCAGGCTACAAGAGATAGTCCCTCGGTAACCAGGCCCATGAAACCAGACTATACACGAAAAGCCGTTTGGTAACCAGGCTACGTGAAAAAAGTCGATTCTCTCCGGATCAAGGAATATCGTTTATATCAATACATCATCTTCTGAAGCTGATTGATTAAGCTGTGATGTTTCCATGACTCAGAATCAAAGGCCATGTAATAACGATATTTCACACTGTAATCTAAATATTTGTCAAATGTACATAGCCATATCTCTGTATCGACAACCTTGAATCAATGTCTATAAAATCTTATACAAAAGAATCGACAACGACTCACCAAAAGGGAAATGTTCAAAACGTTTTACAGTTTCCTGTTCATCTTTCGTTTGTTCGTTAATTTCTGAGTTTTATCTATCTATTTTATTGTCCATTTTTTTTTTATCGTACGCTTGTTGAATCTTATTTGATATTGAGAGGTTTATTAAACCCACACTTTTCGAAGAAAATTCGGGTATAATGTGAAGCACTCTGTCTGTCCGCCCGCCCGCCTGCCCGTCCGCCCGCCCGTCCGTCCGTCTGTCTGTCCGTCTGTGCTTCAGTCTGTCTGGATCCTTGTCAGAGGAACTCCTCCTAGACGGATGACGGAGTTTCAACGAAACTTGGTAGGATGTTAGAGTATATGATGTATAAATGTGCATATCAGTTTCGGTTTTTTTAGAAAAAACAGCAAAAATGGTCCAAAAATAGGTATTTTGAGAAAATGCTATAACTTTCTCAAAAATAATTTTTTCTTTTTAATATTTGGTATGCAGTTTCCTTTAAGAATCTTGTTTAACACATTTGACGGGTTTTTGTAGCAAATGGCCGGTTTGAAGTTTTTTGTAAAACTAATGGAAAATGTTGAAAGAACAGTGTTTTTGAGAATGAACTCTTGTCAGAGGCACTCCTTCTAGACCGATGAAGGAATTTCGACGAAACTTTATAGGATGTTAGAGTATATGATACAGATGTACATATCGGCTTTGGATTTTGGATTTGCGCAATTTTTTAGGTAGAAACAGCAAATATTGTCAAAAGACTTGTTTTTTTGAGAAATTGTTATAATTTTTTTTAAAGATATATTTTTTCACACATCATTGCGCATGTTTGATAAGGGTTTTTCGAAGGGGTGCTGAGTGCGGGTATATGCACATCTGTGATTGCGTACATCTAGTTTCCAAATGTTTAAATGTTTGTGGTTTGAGGTCACGACCGAGGCGTGTTAAGTTATTAACTTCCATAATCGTTCCCTGGTAGTGATTGACTTATTTTGACCGTTTGATGTTGTTTGCTGGTGTGTTCCTTGATCGTCAGTTCCTTTGATTTAGATATCAGCTTTCTAAGATTAACACAATTATCGCTACATCTATCACTTCATATTTTATAAATGTCTTATAGGTGTTAGAACGTCAGGTTTACATATGTATAAGTAATACATTATTCATTTTTAAAAACAAAACTGTAAAAGCATGTATGTATTATATGTCCCATTGTGTAAATGTTTACTATCTGTGTGCCATGCCCTGCAGTAAATATCCTTAAAGTGTAGAAAGTATCGAGTGTATTCTTAATCATCAATAACAAGATAACAACACTGTTTTTATTTATACTGTATCAATATAATAACGGGTAACACATATAAAACCAAAAGCATATTCAAAACAAAATAATTAAGTGGCATACACACTCCGGCACTATAAAAGCAATTACTTCAATAAAACGAATTATTTATAATAGCATTATGATTAGATGATGTGTCATAAAATGAATACTTTTGATAAGTTAGAACCAGGGTTCAAGCCAGAGAAATATTGAAGAATTCACGAAGATCCGCCTCCTGATTGGCTAGTATCTCTCATTATTATGCAGACGTAGTTAGGCTGGGCAGTTGTATAGTTTAAAATAGCATAATACCTGCTAAAAGTCCCGTTATTCTCATGCAACGCATATAAGTCATGGCAAAATTCACTGTTTCTCGTGCGCAGGTAACATCGTGTCCTTATACACCTATATCAGTGAATGAACTCTGCTCGATATCATAAAAACAAAGCACAAACACTGTCTAAATATCTGTCTCGAGTAATACCCATGTGAAGATTGTGGGGTGTTGTCCAAAATCAACGCCTGTTAGTCATTTATAGTTCGGGGGCGAATTATAAGTTTTAATTATTTTTGAAATTCGGTAATTTTGTGAAGATACATGAACTTCAGGTTAGACTAACGAAAATTTACTAACTTTACATGCTTTAAAAAAATACCCATTTTGAAAATAAATTAAAAACCAAGCAAAAATGACTACTCGTTGGTGTGTATATATCTTTAACAGTAAAAGGTTGTCCGTCTATGTTGACTACTCCGACGTAATGTATTACGTAATTACATTTGGTCATATGCGGCAATTATGACATCATATATTGTAAAGACATTTTCCTAGGTAATTTCACGATTTGGCTCTTCCGTGAAATGCGTTAACCCACCAATAAATCTTTTATTTATGTTATATAAGCAAAACTTGAATAAATAAATTTAATAAAACTGTAAATATAAGTAACGGATGTTTAAGCAAATGTAATTATGGTTCTAAGATACACATTGCTTTCAGGCTTTATTAAGTTTGCCGGCAACAGCAATGTGTATTATAGGACCATAATTACATTTGATTAAACATTCATTGCTTTAACAATAATCTGCATATACCGTACAAATCAAATCCGTCTCCAACAAAATTCTATCTGCGTTGCTGCCTAACTGTTTTCTCACTTAGCAAAACTCTGATCAGCCACGTTTCGATCTTTTGCATTATTTCTGACGGTAAAAATTAAATAACGATTTTAAGATTGTTTTCGTTTTTTTCTTGTGTATATTTCTATTGATATTGATAATATAATATGGTTCTGACCTTTTCTGCGATTTAAGTAGTTTAAACTCTCGTGTCAATGACAAAAGTCAAGTAAGAGATCTATGAAGGGACACATGGCACATCAAGGGTATATCTCATCTGTCCATGACAAAAGTCAAGTAAGAGATCTATGAAGGAACACATGGCACATCAAGGGTATATCTCATCTGTCCATGACAGAAGTCAAGTATGAGATCTGTGAAGGGACACATGGCACATCAAGGGTATATCTAATTTATCCATGACAAAAGTCAAGTAAGAGATCTGTGAAGGGACACATGGCACATCAAGGGTATATCTCATTTATCCATGACAAAAGTCAAGTATGAGATCTGTGAAGGGACACATGGCACATCAAGGGTATATCTCATTTGTCCATGACAAAAGTCAAGTATGAGATCTGTAAAGGGACCCATGGCACATCAAGGGTATATCTCATTTATCCAGGACAAAAGTCAAGTATGAGATCTGTGAAGGGACACATGGCACATCAAGGGTATATCTCATTTATCCAGGACAGAAGTCAAGTATGAGATTTGTCCTGGGACACATAATACGTGAACCATATATGCTTATACCGACCCCAACGGACCACTGTAGTTATCGCTGTGGTTCTCTCTGTGACATTATGCTATTCGCTGGTCGATAGAACACAAGCTGGATCTATAACGTTAATGTAAATATTTCTACTAATATATTTTTTAATTAATGGATTCAACATAAATATACACACGTGTACTCTATGTATTCAATGTTAACTATATTTGATGTAAAGCAAGTACTAGTTGGCTGTTGTTAAAGTTATATACACACTCCGGTAACTAAAAACAATTACTTCAATAAAACGAAATATTTATTATAGCTCTATAATTAGATGATGTGTCTTAAAATGAATATTTTTGATAAGTTAGATGCCAGCGAAATATTGACAAATTTACGAAGACCCGCCTCCTGGTCGGACAATTTTCCTCATTAGTATGCAGACGAAGTTAGGATGGACAGCAATATAGTTTAAAAATAGCATCAATACCATTCATCTGAGTGAAAGATCCGTGCAAATCAAGAGCCCTGACACAATTCACAATTTCTAAACACAGGTATCCTGATACGCCATTATCACCGATAACAAAAACAGAAAACAACAACACTGTCTAAATATCAGTTCCTACTGCCTAGCAATACCCACGTGAAGACGACTTGGTGATGTTTCCTTTCCTTGGTACGTACGAAAATTGAAGCGTTATGCATGCTTATTTTTGAAATTTGGTTACTTTGTTAAGATATATTAGCCACAAGTTAAATTAACGAAAAGTTACTAACTTTCAATGCTTGATAAAAATGCCCATTTTGAAAATAAATTAAAAACCTAAAAATAATAACTATTCGTTGGTGTGTATGTAACTTTAAATATACATTTGTTTAGACGACGATAAAGATGAAGTTTAATAAACAATACACTAAATATGACTTCAGTAACATGTGCAAGCAAGGCAAGATTAATATCAATCACAGCCGTCAAGAGTTGTTCACTTTAGAATGGTAAAAATCCATCATCGCCCTCGTTAGTATTCCTCTTTATTATCAGCTCCAATTTCCTGTTCATCAAAATAATAATAGCTAGGTTGATAAAGATTACATATGCGACTTCTTCAATAATTCTTTAACTGATTCAGTTATCAATTTGCGTACACTTAAAATTGTCATTAAAATTCTAAGTTTTAAAAAATTGGCCTCTTACATATACCACGCTGGGTGTTAAACAGTGGGGTCTCGTTACAACGACGCTTCTTACAACAGCAAATTCATTACAACGTCGATAGATTTGGATCAAATTGATTATAATTTGTATTCATTACAAGTTACAGTATATTCTTTACAATGACGAAACTCTCGGTGATAAACAGGATTGTTGTAAAGGAACTTCACGCTGTATACGAGTCCGAATGATAAATAAAGTGGGCATTTTGTATTATTCAAATTATCTTAATGTCCGGGATTTAATTTTTGCTTCCTCTCGTTACAAGTGGTATGAGGGATGAGTGGGCATACATTGATAATCAATACCTACCGGGGAAAGCTTGTAAAAAGACGTATGTACGCATACATGACTAGCTCTAACATGATTATCCATTTAGTGACTGATCTATAACTCCTCAGTATCATTAGTTCATTACTTTAAATCAAGTAAATGAACCTTGTTTCTATCAAGAGAATGTTTAACACGACCGACGGAATTAATCTTAATTCAGGAATAAATGAGTTTTATTACCAGTATATGATATTAAATTGGAAAACCAAAGCGTCAAGTTAAAACAAAATATTTTACACCCAGAAAACCAACAGTAAGACATAAACCGTAATCAAAAAACATTACTGAAATACAATCAAAACGCCCCTAAAATAATTACATTAATATGTTTTTAGACATACAAACGTAATCAAATCCTTACCCTTATAGTGCACGTGCATTAACATTCATTAGGTTAATGCTTAAAATAGAACTTAAAGATGTAATTCAGTTTTCACAAATTAATTAAAAATTTGATGTATGTCAATATGGATAATTCACTTTCAGGCCAGCAAGATGTAAGAGGCGAAGTGTAAAATATGGAATAACCGCAAGTCCTATTCATCATATAATGCAGCGATGTTGCATGCTAATTATTTAACTCTATCAGCACGTGATCAAGTGTACATGTACCACAATTACTATTGCATTTTATGGAGCCTGGCAGATGAGATGTAGAGATAACAATTATTTCACGGGAACGCATTTTTTTTTATCTCAATATGTCATCTGCCGGGTTCCTATAGCATTGTTAATCACATACATGTTTACTATTTATCAAAAAATCGAATTAAACGATTGTCCTAAATATAGCAAATGATGTATTGAAATTTATTACAATTGACAATTAACTAAATGAATGTGAAATTTGAGTTCCCTCAGTTATATCATAAGGATACAAAATGGCCGCTGAAACAGGCCACCAATATAGGATATATCCGGTTTATAGTAGTGAAAAATTACAAACCTATTTCAAGTTTAGATCAATCTAGCAAGTGATGTCATTGTAAGACTTTCTTGGAAATAATTCGTGATAGTGGATGAATCATTTAAAACACTATATTTACAATTGGCATTGTTTTCCTTTCAATGACACTACTGGTGCCGTTGTTATTCATATGCTATGAATAATAATGAACTCTGTGAACTGTGTGACGTCATAATTGAGTGCACTTCTCTGTTCATCCGTTCATTCTTTTTGTCGTTATTCATGCGTTATGAACAACAATGGACGGTGAACGGCTTCGCCGTCATGCAATTTGCGACCGTCCTTTGTTGTTCATAACGCACGAATAACGATAAACAGAATGTCATTTCTTATATTTACAATTTTAGTAACACTTTCACTAATTATAAAAATAGATATTTGCTTGAATAATTTATATATTTTTTAATTTCAAACCGTCACCCCTTCGTTAAATGGAATTTTCCAACGGATGACCAGAGAATTTCACTCAATTATGACGTCACAAAGTTCACAGAGTTCATTATTATTCATAGCATATGAATAACAGCGGCACAAATAGTGTCATTGAAAGGAAAACAATGCCAATTGTAAATATTTCTTAATGAAATATAGAATTGGAAAGTTACAAAACTGTATCTAAGTTTAGATCAATCTAGCAAGTGATGTCATGGTTAAGCTTTCTTAGAAATAGTTCGTGATAGAGGGTAAATCATTTAAAACACTTTACTTTCTTGATCGATGTCACTTACATGGAGTAAAGTTGGTAAACATGAATTAAGACTGACCCTTGGAAGAATTTGACCATATCTTTAAATAAATAATATTTGTTGCCGCAAGTGTGGCATTTGGCATTGAACGGTCAAGTCAATATTTACTTTCAGTTCAAAATCAGAACTCAAGGGGGGTAATCCTAAGCCGTAACATTCCAAAATTATAACGAACCGGTCGGGGCGATAATGGATACTTTTTATTAACATGCGCATATACTAAAATTAATATTGAACGAAATGTTCGATTTATTCATGTTTATAACACGTAAAGCGTAAGTACCTGTGTAACACAACTTAATATATCATCTTAAATAATATCAGTTTTAACCGGATTTATTACGTATATAGTCTTGCAATGATATAAACAGAAAAAAACCCAGAGAGAAACTCATTTACTTCCTTTCCACCTTTTTCTGCATGGTGGAGTACATTTTATTGGAGAACGGATATACACCGATTCGCCTGGTTATACCAGCTTCATTATCCTGACATTCTCACTGATCATGAAAATAAGGATCGAAAAAACTTAAGTAATGAAGAATATTTCAATTGCAGTTAGTTTATCATTAGTATTTTAAGCAGAGTGACACATGCCAATTATCATTAAACTAACGCCTGATTTACTCCCCTTCCTTGTTTTTCTTTCTTTCTTCCTTTCTTTCTTTCTTTCTTTCTTTCTTTCTTTCTTTCTTTCTTTTTGTTTTGTTTTGTTTTGTTTTTAAAATGACGCCTAAAATTGATACGAATTGTTGTGTAAAAGGAAACCTTTTGTATTTGTGTACAGTGACGTGACTAAAGAAGAAAAATTATAAAAGATAAATCAAGTTACTTGCATGGGGAGAAAATAGTATATACAATTACTCTGATTTATTGCCCTCGTACAAACTTGTGTTTCAAGGACCTCGTTAAAAACCTGCAGTCGGCAAAAACTAAGATCTCTTGTTAACATATTGAAACACAATTTAAACAGAAACTTACACCATGTACGTCTGCTCGTGCGTGGCAGACTGTACTAAATGCTAACATGCCTCGCCACACGTGCTTTTCATTATATTTTGCAAAGATGTATTTAGCCTTTGAAGTGGGTTATTACTTAATTAGCAATCCACTACACGTGCAATTTCTAACTGTTCTTCTTGTACAGAGCCAGTTTTTGATAGTCAGCGCTTGAAGTAACAAACACACAAACAGTTATTAGGCGTTAACAAGAGAGAATTCGTAGTAATAGCAAAGAATATTTGAAGTAATAACAGAACGTATTTGTAGTAATAACAAACTATTACTGTTGATAAAAGACACCCCAGGTTCGGACTGTTTAACACGAAATGCTGTAAAAAAAATGTTACGATATCTATCCACTTAACTTGATAAAGACCTTTACGGTCTTTGATACTGATTATCTCTTAGAACGCGAGAAGGTATTTTTGTTACCCATATTGTTCTCCTATAGGTTGGATACCTTCTGAACTGAACATTCTTAAACAGCAATGACACGCGCGCGCGTGCACATTCACGTTTATATTACACGGGACGGTTTCTGATTGCAATAATGCAAACTTATGTTAATGTGAACTAGAATATTTTATCATTTAGAACCATCTTAATGTCAAAAACAAATTCAATACATATAACGTGTTACCAGTAAGAACTAAAATGAATGAGAAAATAGGATGGTAACAGCACACGTGGTGCTGCATGTCATTGCATTTACTCAGAGATCCAATACCACCTGGTGAACCATTCAGCGGTACAATATAAAGCTGGCGTCACAATAACATTAGTTAATAGCAACATTTGGATACATCATTGTGTCCGTGAATCAGTGTGAATTTGTTTTATTTCCCGTCACTCCTTGCGATCTCAGTGCACGTGACCTCTCCATGTTACGTGTAAACCCTTCCGTGTGGGACAGAATGACTACTCGTGACTCATTGACAATAAATAAGAATACAAATAAACATTAGGTAATAATAATGTAACATGTTGACTAATAGTCTCTTCACAGCGGCAGACGTGACAGGTTGTCAATACTGCACAATTAAAATAGATGGGCACGTTATAAATCTGGTGGTTTCAAAATGCAATTGATTGATAATTTCAACGAGCGATTTGAATATGGATCAAAACTTTGTCATATCTAGCTAAGCCACGGCGTTTCTGTGCTTGCCTAAAAGACCATATCTAGTTAAGGCGTGGCGTTTCTGTGCTTGCCTGAAAGACCATATCTGGTTAAGCAACGGTGTTTCTGTGCTTGCCTGAAAGGCCATATCTTGCAAAGCCATGGTGTTTCTGTGTTTGTCTGTAAGACCATATCTCGTAAAGCCATGGTGTTTCTGTGCTTGTCTGTAAGGTCATATCTGGTTAAGCCATGGCGTATCTGTGCTTGCCTGAAAGGCCATATCTCGTAAAGCCATAATGTTTCTGTTCTTGTCTGTCAGGCCATATCTCGTAAAGCCATGGTGTTTCTGTGTTTGTCTGTAAGGCCATATCTTGTTAAGCCATGGTGTTTCAGTGCTTGTCTGTAAGGCCATATCTTGTTAAGCTATGTTGCTTCTGTGCTTGCCTGAAAGGCAATATCTCGTAAAGCCATGGTGTTTCTGTGCTTATCTGTAAGGCCATATCTGGTTAAGCCATGGCGTCTGTGTGCTTGCCTGAAAGGCAATATCTCGTAAAGCCATGATGTTTCTGTTATTGTCTGGGAGGCAATATCTCGTAAAGCCATGATGTTTCTGTTCTTGTCTGTAAGGCCATATCTCGTTAAGCCATGGTGTTTCTGTGCTTGTCTATAAGGCCATATCTCGTAAAGCCATGGCGTCTCTGTTCTTGACTGTAAGGCCATATCTCGTAAAGCCATGATGTTTCTGTTCTTGTCTGTAAGGCCATATCTCGTAAAGCCATGGCGTCTCTGTGCTTGTCTGAAATGCCATATCTCGCAAAGCCATGGTGTTTCTGTGCTTGATTGTTAGGCCGTATCTGGTTAAACCATGGTGTTTCTGTGCTTGTCTGTAAGGCCATATCTGTTTGAGTCATGGCGTTTCTGTGCTTGCCTGAAAGGCCATATCTGGTTAAGCCACGGCGTTTCTGTGCTTGCCTGAAAGGCCATATCTGGTTAAGCCACGGCGGTTTTGTGTTTGTCTGAAAGGCCATATCTGGTTAAGCCACGGCGTTTCTGTGCTTGCCTGAAAGGCCCAAGTGATTTGGATTCTTATAAGATACGATAACAAAATCTGTATACTATATGTCCTTCATATGGTATTCTAGTATGTCATACGCCAGGTATAGATTCGTGTCTGTTCTTGACCAAAACAGTGACCCTCTGCATCATGCAAATTCATTTAACTGAGAGAAATTCGTCCTTAGTTTCTTCTTGTTCAGTAAATAATCGTTATAAAATACTCGGTCAATTGTGAAATGAATTATAACGAACTCAAAAGCGATGTTGCAATCAGTTGCTATTTCTATTGATTAATTACTGTTATCTAAACCTTGACAAACACAAGCGGATATTGAGGCCTTTGAGGAGCAACAGGGGACCATTACCGTTCTGTCTGGCCGCCGACAGCATAGCAAGGGTAAAATTGTCATGTTAATTCGGCATACATGTCAATAGATAACACAGAGGTTTTTTAATTGATTGCCAGGAATTGGCTGATACTTAAAAAAGTCTGGCATGTATTGTATTGCAGACATTATCTCATCTTGTAGTATCATTATATGGACATTCAGAACTCAATAACAAAGAGATACAGTACTTTAAACACTTGGTTCTATTGCACCCGAAACTGAGCCATGTCATTACACCAAACATCAAAATAAATTATTATTATTTAATCATAATTCCAGCATTGCAGACATAATCTCATTTTGTAGTATAATTATATGGACATTCAGTATTCTATAACAACCAAAGAGAAACAGTATTTGAAACACTTGGTTTGACAATTATATCGTTTGAATATAGTTTAATAAAAGAAAGGACGTTCGTTTAAGTTGCTATATGATGTGAATTCGTTTCAATATTATACGGCATTTCCTCTGTAGGTACCTCAACGAGCTACGGTTGGATATCGGGGTTTTATCTCACTCGAGTTAGTTGATTTTTAGATTTATAACGAGAGTGAGATAAAACAAAAACCGATATCCAAGCGTAACAAGCATACTTGCTAACTTTTTGAAATTTTCATGGGGGAGAAAATGCGTAGCAAAATCTTAAAATGTCTTTAATATCTATACACAATGCCCTAAATGACAAAGAAGTAGTGTAAACTGCCTCATTTTAGCAGTTCTGTGCAATGCACTAAGTTAAAGCAAGTTGATAAGCAGGGTTTAGGAATTATACTTATGTCAGAAGTGAAAATTGTGTGTGAAAAATAGAGAGACTCCCTCCTAAATAGGGAGAGTTGGCAACTATGAACAAGTTGTGGTGCCGTTTGCTCCTCATAGTTTCTGTCAGTAAAAATTTCGCTTATTGATATTTGGAATCACCCGTGGCGGACGACGTCTGAGTATGAATACGCACGAACAAGGAATAAGAAATAGTCTTTTCGTTAGCTGTGTTTGAAAATATAAACTCAAGAATTTAAAAATTTCAGGCAATAAGTAAATATTCCCGTTTAAAGAAAGAACTATATCGGGTGTTAGCGTAGAGATGACGTAAACCATTCATGTCAGAGGTCACGGCATTGTGCCAATAGGAACGGCGCTAGGTGTAATCTAACATGTTAGATACATTTATAAAACCAACCTCTCCTGAGTGACGTTACCTATATAGATCGTAGGAGAAAAATAGTTTTATTATAAAATATGAATATAACTTGAAGACATAACATAAAGACATACTATTTCAAAGCCGGACTCAATGCATATCACTTTTCAATAAACTTTTTCTGCTCGGACTTTTTAAATGGTATCACGTGAACAACTTTAGACCAATAGCATTTCAAGAACAATATCAGAATAGTATTTATAATTGTAAGCGATGTAATATTTGTAATTAAAATCATCGTATTGACAAATCTTAATACTGGCACATCAATATGTGAAAACAAATATGTATTGTCAGGTCCTGTTCGGATTCTCACTTTAGTTATTGAGTAATCAAGAGTTTAAAGACAAAGGATAGACCACTGATACACACATAAAAGTAGAAAGTATTATTTTAAAAAAGGGAACTGTTTGAACT